>JAQFVV010001513.1:0-64614 GCA_028023455.1 Epiperipatus broadwayi
ATAATATAAAAACACAACCTAAGATTTCACTGCTACAAGCAGACTTCTCAAGTGTAAAGAACTACAAAAACTACACAATTTATATAATCTTAAAAACTACCCACAAATCCATTCACTTCCCATCCACCCTTAATATTAAAAGAACTCTTAAATAAGTTAATTGCTTCAGAATAATAAATTTTCAATAATAAAGACTCTTTAATTCTTCTTTTGATTTCATTTCTCTCAAAGAAGACAACCTTAGCTTCATCAAAATCAACAGTGTGGCCTGTATATTTTTCATGGACATACAAAGCAGAACTAAGATATCTATTTTTAACTCTACTTTTATGAACCTTTATTCTTTCATTTAAACTCAAACTACTCTGACCTATGAAAACCTTCTTACAAAATAAACAAGGAATAAAATATACTACACCAGGAATTCTTTCTCTCAAAAACTTCTTTTGTATTATTTAATAAATTATTCAATGTAACACCCTTTTTCCAAGCAATTTTCTTATTTCCAAACAATATACTATTTCTACACACAATTTTATAAGAAGACAATTTAAATGGCAAAGAAATAAAATCATATTTTTTGTTAACCTTTACATCCTTACAAATATTACTATTAAATAAAATACTTTTAACAAATTTATCAGAGTATCCAACACTCAGATAGTCTGTATAAAATTGATATTTCTGAAACAAAGCAACCCCACTAGAATTATTTAATTTAATATTCCTATGACAATAATTCCTTAAAGCAGCTACTTTATGAGATACAGACTGATAGCTATTAGGTTTAATTATAGATCTTAATTCTTTACTTTTAACTAAATGACTGCACAATAAACAATTAGTTTCTATATTTCTAATCACCAAAAGATCTAAAAATTTTAACTTACCAAAATCCAACCCCCCTCCTTCTAACACAAATTTTATAGAAGGATCAAAACAATTAAACTCATTTACAAATTCCTTCAATTTATCATTCTCAACTACAAATAAACAATCATCAACATATCTGACAAATAATTTTACATATAAACAATTATTTTTAATAATAATTTCCTCTTCCATAAAATTTGTGTTAGAAGGAGGGGGGTTAGATTTTGGTAAGTTAAAATTTTTAGATCTTTTGGTGATTAGAAATGTAGAAACTAATTGTTTATTGTGCAGTCATTTAGTTAAAAATAAAGAATTAAGATCTATAATTAAACCTGATAGCTATCAGTCTGTATCTCATAAAGTAGCTGCTTTAAGTAATTATTGTCATAGAAATATTAAATTAAATAATTCTAGTGAGGTAGCTTTGTTTCAGAAATATCAATTTTATAAAGATTACTTGAGTGTTGGATACTCTGATAAATTTGTTAAAAGTATTTTATTTAATAGTAATATTTGTAAGGACGTAAAGGTTAAAGAAATATATGATTTTATTTCTTTGCCATTTAAATTGTCTTCTTATAAAATTGTGTGTAGAAATAGTATATTGTTTGGAAATAAGAAAATTGCTTGGAAAAGAGGTGTTACATTGAATAATTTATTAAATAATACAAAAGAAGGTTTTGATAGAAAGACTATTCCTGGTGTAGTATATTTTATTCCTTGTTTATTTCGTAAGAAGGTTCACATAGGTCAGAGTAGTTTGAGTTTAAATGAAAGATTAAAGGTTCATAAAAGTAGAGTTAAAAATAGATATCTTAGTTCTGCTTTGTATGTCCATGAAAAAGATACAGGCCATACTATTGATTTTGATGAAGCTAAGGTTGTCTTCTTTTAGAGAAATGAAATCAAAAGAAAAATTAAAGAGTCTTTATTATTGAAAATTTATTATTCTGAAGCTATTAACTTATTTAAGAGTTCTTTTAATATTAAGGGTGGATGGGATGTGAATGGATTTGTGGGTAGTTTTTAATATTATATATATATATTGTGTAGTTTTTGTAGTTCTTTACACTTGAGAAGTCTGCTTGTAGCAGTGAAACCTGAGGTTGTGTTTTTATATTATTTTTATGCTGGTCTGGTTTAATTTTGGATTTGGGGTAGTTTTGATTATATATATATATATATATAACCCTTTTCAAATGATTATATATATATATATATATAACCCTTTTCAATCCATTGCAAGGTTTCCAGTTTTTGTAAACTTAAATTGTGTGATTTCTTCTTAATGGGCTCCACAAATATCAATTGGGCCATATGACCTTCCTGATGCCTTTATGCACTGGGTAATCGAATGTGAATTGTTGCAGAAAGTAAAACCTGGACAGTTTCAGCCAATGTATACGAATTGAACATTTCAATATAATGTGAAAATGGCTATCCTTATAAATATAACTGAGGACACCATGTATTCTATTGCTAATACAATTGCATATTCCTTATGAAAATACTTGAGTACTGTATAAATAAAAAGATAAGCAGAAATACACAAAAATATAAGCATGGTGAAATAGAGATGGATAGAGGTAAAGGATGGTAGTCAGATAAACAGTCTGTTAAAGAGATAGAAAGACAGATTGACAGAGAAATACAGACAGATATATGGTCAGATAGATAGACAATCAGACAGACAGACAGATAGACAGACAGACAGACAGACAGACAGACAGATAGACAGACAGATAGACAGACAGACAGACAGACAGATAGATAGATAGATAGATAGATAGATAGATAGATAGATAGATAGATAGATAGATAGATAGATAGATAGATAGATAGATAGATAGATAGATGGACAGACACATGGATGAATGAATGGATATAGATGAATGAATAGATAAATAGGTAAATAGATGGTTAATAGAGATATAACTAAATAAAAAGATAGATGTACACACATGTATACAAACAGGCTCATAAATAGAGATGTGATAAATACAAAGAAAGAAGAAAGATAAACAGACGTAAACACATGCATACATATTTATATAGTTACTGCAATTTGCAGTTTCTCATTATTTTTCCTATATAATTTTAAAATATGTAGGTGATAAACGCAGGCATTAAAAAAGATAATAAATTAATAGTTTTACATAAAAAATAAATTAAGCGCAGTAGGATATTTTCTAATCCTCAGAACCATATCTTAATTAAAGTCCAACAGTAAATTTCATATCCATTCGTTTCTTTTATTAAAACTGAAAATTGCCACTGGATTAACTTAACTTTAAAACCGCATGAACGGCAGAATCGTAATTTTTTCTCATGAAAGTTAACTTTCATTAAGATTTAATTAATTTCATATATGAATTTCTTTTCATTTATCAAATATGACATTTTCAAATGAGTTTTCACAGAAATAAAATGGTCGATATAATTTGCTATAATCATTACAAGAGAAGTCAATTATTTAAAATGCTAATCATATTTTATACGCACTCCAACCAATTTGCAGCGATTCCTTTGATTAAAAATTACATGAAATAAAATTTTATGGAAATCAAGTAACAAAAATGAATTTCGGAATCATGGCACAAAATTGTTGAGTTGCAAAATTAAAAGACATAATATGTCTACCGATGTTTTTGCATAAGTAAAAATACGAAAAAAAAATGTAATAACATATATATATATGGAATTCATCAACTGTGAGTGGACACATACACCCATGTTTATTATCTTAGAAAAACAGTCAAGAATAAAAATAGACTATCTTACGCTTTCCTACGTAACGGTTTAGCCATATACAGAAATAGTGGTATTTGTTCATTAATACTAGGTGAAGTTTTTACAATTTCATCTTTATATGTTTGCTGATGCGTTTATACATGGAAAAATACGAAGAAAAAAATATAATCAACTGTATATATATATATATATAAACACTACACATGAAATAGAATCGGAAGTGGCATAATTAATAATCTGGGAATAGACACATACACCCACGTTCTTATTTTAGGAAAACAGCTAAGAATAAAAATAGACCGTCTTACGCTTTCCTTCCTAAAGGTTTACTCATATACAGCAATGGTTGTATTTGTTCATTAATAGCCAGTGATTTTTTTACAACTTCACCTTTATTTCATAGTTGAGTTACAAAATTAGAAGACGTAATATGTCTGCCGATCTGTTTGCATATGGAAAAATACGTAGAAAAAATATAACAAACCATATATAAAAAAAGCACTATATATGAAATAGAAACAGAAGTAGGCAAAATCCACAAGCTGTGAATGAACAGCATACCATGTTGTTTATCTTAGGAAAACTGTTGAGAATAAAAATAGATTATCTTATGTTTTTGTTCCTAATGATTTTACATACATAAAGAAATGCTTGTATTTCCTCATTATTTTTTTTTAAGTGCCATAGCATCGGCCGGGACGCGAACCCGCAACCCGGGCAACTGCCTGCAAGTGTAAAGCAGTCGCGCTGACCTCTCGACCACCAATGCGAGACTATTAGCATATTAGCAATGGAATATCTTTAATATATGTATATATTAACCAGTGCTTAGCATTATACTGCAATCTAATATAGAAAATCATAAATTTCACCACACATATAAAGTTCTCTAATAGCATTATCTACTTGACAAACTCAGAAATTAACAACCAACAGCTTAATTTGAATCTTGTTGTATAGATAAAGCTTGAAAAAGCTACAATGTAATGTCAATTCATATAGATAAAAAATGATTTAATAAGTAGATAAAACAAAACATAGGTTAATAAGGATCACCAATATGGCACCATTACTTCCACATTGGGAAATGCAATGACAACCATGGATTCAACATTTATGGGAATGCACCATCTCCTACCCAATTAAATGAATGTCACATGATATTACAAATTCTTTTCAAAGTCAGTGCAATGAAAAACATTCAGTTAATTATCCAGCTAGGTATATCCTAATAACAACTACAATAGAATGATCATCTGGTTTCTATGCACTTTTAACTAAAAGTTAATCCCATGCTTACCAGGTCTGGAACTCAAATCCTGAATCATTAAAATGGGAAATATGACATCATAAGATGACTATAATATTCTTTGCTTTTCACACCTGACATCTCAAAGTAACCATCCTATAATTTATATACAATTCATAACATCATCCATGTTAAATTGATTAACTAACATCATTATCCATATATACCTTTCCATAATTTTGTTTGATTTCTAAAAACATTATTCATAACAAAATTAAGCATAATACATTTACACAACTATGAAAAAATTGTAAATGAAAATATGATTAAGAAAAATGTCCACAATTGTAATCTAAAACTTTTATGGCAGTTCATGATAATAAACTGACCAAAAAAAAAAATTAGATGTTTCATTTCAGTTTAAAAATGGATGATTAGCTAAGAAGAGATTATATCTGAAAAAATTCAAAACCTGCTGGTAGAATACTTCATTATGACTAAACCTCATATAGATTGGTCTCCAGATTGCTGCATTGTTAGATAAATATCTTAATCATCAGAATATGATGATCCTTATAGAAACCATTATATATTTCATAAAATTGGTGTGTCATTGTGCTTTTCCCCATGACATTTGCTAATGAATAAAAGAATGAGTAAAAAAATATATGCTATAAGTAATTTTAGGATTTAAAGAAATTTGCATATTTTAGTTTGAATTATATAATCTGTGAATTTTGGAGTCAATAAATAAACAATTCAAGAATTATATAAAATTAAAGATTCTTGAAAGAAAATTGAACCCACATGCAGCATTGGTCTTTGGTTAAACTGTAAAGAAAATTAAATATAATTTTCATCATTTGTTTACTATTTGTATAAAATTATTAAATATGTGTTTCTTAGTTTTGAATAGTTATTTTTAGAATCTAATCAATAATATATTTCTAAAAGATAAGTCTCCTCTCAAAAAACTTTCTTATGGTTTTCTTAGAATCAAATGTGGTAGTTTGTTTCCATTATTCAGTGCTATTGTTGATTATCCCATCCTATTTGTATTAATAGTATAATGGTCGGGAAAGAAGTGAAATTTTGCTGTCTTACCGTATCTGCCATACAGGGTGCCACTAGGCCATTTGAACCTAAAAAATGTATAAAGTAGACAGATACGTACTGTTAAGATCACGACCACCAGCCCTTGCCACTAGCTCAAGGAGACACAGAAACTTAATATATTTATTAAAAATATATTTTTTTATAAAAAATAAAACAATCACTGTCAGTACTAATAAACACAAAAGATTTTATTTATGTATATATAAGTAATAACACACAAACTTAAAAAAAAAAAATATTATAAAAAAAAATATGTTTTATGTTGTTTCATTATTATTATTTTATTTGTGTTTAAATTTAATTTTTAATCTTAGCATGTTGAGCACAGGTGTGCCACCCAGATGACGCATTTAAATGATCTTCAAAATGTTTGATTCCAGGCCAAAGGTCCACAGCAATGCCAACGCTTGCTTCCAGATATATATCCGCAACCAATGCAATGTTAACATGTTAGCATCAAACCATGCTGACAGGAATGTGCATCTGACAGTGTGATATTATTTGAAGAAACATGACATTCATCCAGTATAGGAATGTACTTCTATCTGGCAAAGGAATCATGCATGTAATATAAAGAGACAAATGCTACATATGGATGGGAGAGCAGTCTATCTTGCCAGCTTATCGTCCCAATCCATAGAGCTGGAATGGGTCAATGGTGCAGGAAATACATCTGTGTCCATTGCAATGATATAACTGCCTCTTTGGGGTCATGCATTCAGTTGGGCACGTTGCCCTAATGTGCAAACACACTTCACATTTCATTGATATAAACGTCCATATATCTCTTCACCAGCATTGCTACGAAACAAATAATCTGAAATCAAAACCCCCTTAAAACTAACATATATTCAAATGAGGTTAAATGGCTACCTACACTCAACTTACATTTATAGATAATTTATTAATTTAATTCTAAAAAAAAAATCTTTAGTTTAAGGTTTTAACATCATTTTAAGATGACATGTTATATTTAACTTATTTTTAACACAAATACTATTTGACCTATTTTTCCTTTTTTTTAAATTCAATAATGCACAAATAACGATATGTGTTTTTTTTTATCTTTAGATTTAAGTTTGAAATTGCAAACCCCTATCCTATTAGAAACAATTTTATTAAACATGAATAAAAAAAAACAATACATATTTTAAGAGATTACGTTTTAACTTTAGATCAGAGTTCAAAATTGCACAGTTTATAAAAAAATAAAGTTCAGGCTTGCTCAGAAAAAAAAGTCTATAGTTCATTTTAAAGGCAAATAAAGTTCAAAGATTTTAAAGTTTAAAAGAGTTTATATTTCATTTTATCATTCATAAATCTATACTTTCCTTTGTCCATGCTTGTTCCTTCACGATGAAGATCTGAGTTTCGCAAAGGCCTTGTTCTTGCAGACGACTATTTATGAAGCTTGATGAGTATTTCTGCATATGGCACTAGTAATTCGATCCTGGAATCTATGAAAATGAAAGCTGCCTTCGGCCGGCCAAACCGAAGAAAGCACGATGAAGCGGATTACATTCTTAGTGATGGTGACAATATATATATATATTTAAATTATTTTATGTTCCGCAAATACAAATGAATTCAAACTTTAATTTTCTAATTATCTAATTCATTATTTCTTTTGGATTTTTCATTTTATAGCCCTGAGGTGTCTTATCTCTGGAATGCACGGATCCATCAAACATATTCCATATCTGTATTTCACTGGTTCATTGAGTTTGTGGCTAAATAGATTTTGGGTTTGTGGCTAAGTAGATTTTTCCACTGAGGTCTGTGTCTATATCTTTGGGTGAGAAAAGCAAGTCTTTTGTTTCTATTCCTCAACTCATCTCTTTCGTAATCATCTTTTCCATGGTCATTTTGCCCTAAGGATCTGTTTGTAATTTTTATTTTTAAGATTAAAAACTCTCTTCGTTATTTTTAAAATTAAAAGGTTTTTTATTACATTTTATTTAAAGATTAGAATCTTTGCTTCGATTCTATAATATTTTTAAATCTTATTTTATTTCAATATTTAAATTAAACATATTAATAAATTAATGATTCATTATTTGTGCATTTTTGAACATTCGTGCTTTTAATTCAATATTAGATATTTACAAAAACATTAAGTATTAGAATTTAAATGTAATGCATATATATATATATATATATATATATATATATATATATATATATATATATATATATATATATATATATATATATCCCATTACAATAGTAAATAATGAAATTTTAAAAAAATATTCTTACTTATAATATATTCCCTGCATTTCAAAATTGTTTAGAGAAAAATTCATGAATAACATGGAAATACTGTAATCATCAAAGAACACTTTGATATTGCACTAATGAATTTACATATATCTTTTTCATTTATTTATTAATATTTTTCTGTAAAATTCTTAAATGTGTTTCTCAGTAGGTATTTAATGTTTACATGGAGTTTTTTTTCCGATATAAGTTTTTTTTTAGCAGAAATTATTTCACTAGATATTTATGTGATGTCAAGTGAAAATGCTTAATGTCAAAATCTTTTCTTATTGTATGCTATTAAAAGATGTATTTCTTTTTGTTCATTTTTTTCTAGTCATTTATCTTTTTTATTTGCAAAATGGATAAATCAGATACCAGATTAATGTTTATTTTGAATTTATAGTTTTGATAATTTTTTTTAAAAACATAAATAATCAAAAATAAATTTTATTTCATTTAAACAAAACAAAAACAATGATTACCTCTCTTGGTAAAAAAGTAACTGTTTGAGGGTTAAGACTAGTTATCATACCACATTCTCAGATTACTTTTTTTTAAAAAAATTAAGACATATTTATATTAGAATAGAGACAGCTCTTATTCATTAGTTTATATATGAATAATGTTCTACATCAAAGTAATTTGCGAGAAGATATATGATTGACTTAATAGTTAATTTACAAATATGGTAATGCCACAACAACCATTGTATAGAACAGGGGTGGTGAACCTTTTAGATATTAGATGTGACTTTTTTGGTGAAAGTATATCTGAGAGTGATTACAAGTTTTTCAGGACTAACCAGAAAAAAAATGTTATTTTTTCCGGAATGAAAACAGGAATGGAAAAAAATAACAATCAAAGTCCTGTTTTTTTTACAATGTACTTACGAATTAGTGTTTTTTTTTTATAAGGGCTTTTTAATTACTCAGAAATATTGGTGACATTTTTAAAAGATACAAACTGATGATTTTTTTTTCATATTAACTGTTGAATACATTTTATAAGACTACTTTTAAATTACATCAGCTCCCACAATTATTACAATTTGTCCATGTTCCTTTATGAAATATTTATTAGTTGACTATTCTCCACAAGCATACTCATATGTGCCTTTAACTCACTCTCAAACCACTAATTTTTACATTATTTTGACAATTTTATGGTTATTTTATCAAGAAAAATATACAATATAATGCTGCCCTCTTTGTAATTATTTTACAACTAAAAAACCAATAATATTTAAATATAAAGTTATAACAATGAGGTAAGGTCTGCCTTCCAAGGCACTGATTGGTTATGTTTCATTCTCTACACATGGAAATACTTGTAAACAACTTTGACAGTTCTAAGTTCTTTGTTTTGGTTTGTCAAGATGAAAATGTATGTTTTAGAATATTTTTTACATATTTATTATTTTCATAAAATATGTGTGAAAAAAAAAATTTAGAAGAATAGTCCAGATATTAGTAAAAATTATTCACTTTTAGATGAAAGTAAATTGACAAAGAAACCAATGACACAGGAAGCATTTTGTAATAGGTTACAAAAAGTATGTGTTATGTTGTCCGCTATAGATTATTTTTATCAGTTATAAATATAAGTTTATTTTTGGAAATACTTTTGTTTACTTTAATAATTTGACATTTTATTAATTTTCTTTTTAGAAATGAAACTAAAATGAGCACAACCTGGTTGTCAGGCCATTTATTTTGGGGAAACCAAAGCAGGCATAACCAACAGGACCGTGCAGCATAGATACACCTATAATAAAGCAAAAAAAAATAATGGCAATTCTTCAACATTCTTAGAACATTTCATGAAGACAGGCCATATGTTTGAACCCTCCAACCCCAAAATAATTTGCATAGAGGAAAACAACATCAAACGGAAAATTAGAGAAGTGTACTTCATTAATGGCAATAATAACTCAATCAATAGACATGACACCTGCTTTGACATTTCCAAACATTGAACTATCTAAATCATTTGCATATGCTTTGCATATTGCTTTTGTTTCTCTGTTCTGCATCTTGCATTATCGCTATGAATATGAGGCAATTGGCCTTGAACGCGCTTAGCATTTAATAATTTTTGAATCTCTATAGCTTCTCTTTCAAGCACTTCACACGCTTTTAATTTTGTATTTTAAAAGATTAAATATATTTTTACTGCTGATTCTGTAATTTACCAATCAAAAATTTAGAACTTTAATTCACTCAGCTGATAAGTATTTTGAATGAGGTAACGGTTAAATGACCATTGTTAAAATACTATATGAAGTGTTTTAAAAAGTTCACAACTTCTTTGTTTTAAAATAAGTTCATTAAAATCTTTGTTTCTCCAAGACAAGTTATTTGCATTTCTCCTTGGAAAAATGGCAATTAAATATTTCTAAGAATTTTAGCTCTACCATTGCACAAAAATATTTTAGTTCTTTTCAGCTTCTTCCAACCTGGGTTTAGTTTTGAGATCAACAATAACAACAGGTGTTATTTTAAATTTAACTATTTTTACACAAGAATATTTTGAATTTTTACTTTTTTTATTATTTTTTACATTCAAATTAGCTCAGCTATAAATTTATGACTATAATTTGTCAATGTTTGCATCAGCTTTGCGGTCAACTTCCAGAGACCTTGCAGACAACTGGTTGACTGTGGTCGACATCTTGGCCAATCCTGGTATAAAGTTTAAACATATGCTACTTCATTTATAAGCTATTGAAATAAAATTTGAATAAAGAAACAATACACATCTTATAATTCATAAATTTAGTGAATTTTCTTAATCTATAACAAATATGGTATGACAGCAATGATTTCTTTCATCTTGGAATGCACTCAATAAATCTAACATTCACAAAAGTTACATCTTAAAAACATAAACTTATTGATTTATTAAAAAATGTCCATAATAAAAATATTTTACTTTTATGTGTAATATCTCACTATATCAGCAGCCATTTTATCCACTTTGGGCATCTTCGTTGAATCCAATATTTTCTCATCTTACAGTCTTAAAAATTGACACCAACTTAATTATTAATTACATTTGCCTGTGTATGTCAAATAAGATGAACACACATTTTTGTTACTTTTTTCCAAAACTTTGAAATAGGACTGTATTTTGTTTACTTAGATGGTTTTTTTTTTTTTATATGTCAAATGTGTTGACCAGGAAGCGAACCTGAAACAGCTGCTTGGAAGCCAGCTATTCTAACCACTAGGCCACCAACAAGTTTAAGAGAACTTATCAAATATTTTCCTTAAACAATAAAACAAAGTTATTGTACTATTTCCAATATAAGATGCCACCAAATTTAAGATACAATAAAATTTTAAGCTAAAAAAAAAAAAAAAACATTGATATTTGCTTAAATGGGAACTAATAGAAATACAATAAGTTGACCCAATTTAATGCAAATTTTCTTCAAATATAGTTTCCACTTTCTACATCTTAACTTTCAGAACTTGAATTCTTATATTTATTATTCCCCCAGCATATATCATCTTGAGGCCACTTAAATCATTAGCAAGGCAACATTTTAAGAACATTTTTTTTATATAATTTCTTCAGATATATCTTTCCAAAACTGCAAAAGGCATATAAAATTATATTAATCAATAAAATAACTGAAACACAGGCTTATTATATACCTGTGTCTATACATGTAATATATAGGGTATAATTTATCTTTTCAGCATATAATTGGGGTTTTTTTTTTTTTTTTTTTTTTTTTTTTTTTTTGTTTTTTTTTTTTTTTTTTTTTTTTTAATTTTTAAAAATTTTTTTTTTTTTTGAAAAAGTTTTTTTTTTTTTTTTTTTTAATTTTTTTTTATTTTTTTTTTTTAAAAATTAATAAAAAAAATGAAAAAAAAATTTAGTTTTAAAAAATAAAAAAAAAAGTTTTTTAAAAGATTTGGTGAGATTTATCTTTTCAGCATGATATGTGCTTGAGTGTATCAGTGTTATTAGATAGAGTGGAGAGTGATGGGTCATCTGAAAGTCTGTGCTCATATACCCTATATATTAATCAATAAAGCAAATCATATTATAATTTTACCTTTAAGGCTTTGGCAATGCTAAGGCTATTAATATATGGCAGGTCTGAATTTGATCTGGGGGTGGGAGTGTTCTGGATAGAGATTTTAAATATGTTCTCTAACTCTACTTTTTAATTGAGAGCTTGTTTGAGCTATTGGTACATGCTCAATATTAAAATTACATGTATATTGTTGGCTTTACAATTTTTTTTTAGTATAAATACCTTAATGTTTTTTCTTCAAAGAAAGAAAAAAGTTGAGAAATATGGTATAGACATTTAATGTCACTGGCAAATCCTTTTTTTCCTTTTAATTAAAAACCTTTTCTAAATTGCAAATTAATAATTTTCCAGATTATTAAAGAAAGAAAAGTTTTTTAATAGTAAATTTCTCTTTATAATTCGCAAAAATTATCTTTAGCGGTCAATATAAAACATATTTTTGTCATTCAATTACAAATTGCACTCATATGCCATGGATTTCTTTCTCAATTTCTTTGCACATAAAATTAAATTTTTCTATTAAAATCTGGATCATTCTTCTAAAATTATATAAATATTTTCTAAAAAAAATTATATGTGTATAAAAAAAATTTAAAACATATGTTTATAGTTTGATAATCAAAACAAAGTTATCAAAACTGTCAAAAATTGTTGACAGGTTGTATAGAGAGCAATTCTAAAAGTTATTCAGCACACTTTTCTCAATAAAATAATGGCAAAATCAGCAAAATAGCATTAAAATATTCTTAAACACACATTTTCACTTTGAAAATCAAAATGAAGATATGGGGACCGTCAAAATTTTTGATATGTGCTCTTTTGTATAGAGCGCAAGAAATAACCAATCAGATCAAAGGCAGATTCTAATCTCATTCTTGTATTAATTTTTTGGTGGAAAATCATTCTAAAGGCTATTTAGTAGTTTTAATGGTAAAATTTGTGATAAAATTGGTAAAATAATGTTAAAAACCAGCAGTTTAAAATAGAGTTAAAGCCATTTACAAAATTAATCCAAAAATATTGATATTTAATGTTAAATCTTTTTACTTTTGATAAAAACATATATAATATGCTTTTTTACGCAGGGATCTCAATGATCATAATCATAATCCTATTACACATCTATAGCATAAAGCAAAACTCCACTAAAATGAGATGTTAAAAATATTAATTCCAATTTAAGATGTATCCTACTTTTATGAGTTGAAAATGTGACAGGAAGTGTCTTATATTCAAAGCAATAAGGTATCAATTTAGTAGTAAAATAAAATAAAAATTACACTCAAAAGTGGAACACATTCAAACAGATTGAACTATCTGCTAAAAAAATAATTAAAGAAGAGAAGTAATTTCATGAGATTCTTGCTGCATGATCAAAACAGTTAAAATTCTAACAGCATTAGAATAATTTTAGCAGAAAGTCATTGAATTAAACAAGTTAAATGTTTTAAAAGGGTGTTACATCAATGAGTATTCTTGGTAATCTGAAATAATTAACTCCAAGCATTTTTCTGCAAGTATGGAACAGCTGTTTAAATTTTAAAGGTAACGGAAACATAAAGCCATCAAAAAATTGAAAAAAATCTATGTTTTCCAATAATAGGACAAGTATTATGCTTTTTCAGAATGAAAAAAAATTAATTCTTCAACATGCCCTAGAATTTCAATGTTTTTCTTTGTTCCCACACTCAACATAAAATTTAAAATTAAGCCATCATTGCTTATCAAAAAATAATAAATTTGACTTCATTTGATAAATATTTTTGTTTACTACTGAAATAAATTTTAAATGTTCACATTCTCTTTCTATAAATATTAAAAAAATGAGATCGTAATCAAAACAAAAAGATTGCATGTCAACATTTAGAAAGGCTATTTTCATTTTAAAAAATAAACAAAATCTTCATTATTTTTGATTTTTTTAAAAAATCTGAATGAACATTTATTTATTTCTATTATATCAAACCAAATATGCTTTAAAAGTTTAAAATTTTTCAATATTAATTGCAAAATGATGATATTTTCATACTTATAATTATAATTAGATTGCTGATGTAGAAAGCAAAGCTAATGAATAGTTTCAGGCTATATTTATGTTAGCCACTAATATAATGTTCTATTTTATGAAAATAAAATATTTCCAAGCAAAATATGTTAATAATAATTTACATTTTAGATATCTAATAAATACTGTTTAAATTATTATATAAAAATATCTAAAATTATAATAAATTCACAAAAAAACTTGTTTTGGGTTATTCAAACCACTTTCTTTAAACAATGTTGTAAAAATTGTGACATTTGATGATCCTGCTATAATACGATGGATATACTTGTCAAGGCAGAGCTACATTCTTTTCTTTAGAGGAATTTTTTAATTTTATTGCCATCAATCAAATTTTTTGAACTAAAATTTTATATTATAACGTATATAGGAAAATGCACATTTTACAATATAATGCTTGTGAAACGATGAATTAACTTGCACGAAAATATCAGATGGTTAATAAAAAAAATGATATCATCTAAAATAAGAACTTAACATGATAGCATTCAGTTTTGTTAAAAATGTGGATTGTTTACTCCTAAAAAAGTTAAGTTCTGTTGCTTTACAATGGTGTTTTCTTGTTATTCTAATTGATATTAGCTTAGAGTTAATTTTAAAAAAAGGAATTTATGTAGGATTGCATTTATTAACTTTTAAATTTAGAAAAAACTCTGAAGAAGTCAGTATGATACAGATAGTTGACTTGAGGTAAGACATTATCCTGTTTTCTATGACAGAAGAAATAACCCATAAGATATTTACTTCATTCTGATCTAGTTTTTACTCAAAGATTTTGTTATAAACAAAATAAACTTCTTTCATGTGTTTATAAAATATTTTTGATTCCTTTACACACTAAATAGTTGATTATTATTTGAAACAAAAAAGAAATAAACATGAAATGTATTCATCTCCCTTTTATTTTCAGGAATAAACTTGACTGTAATATAAAAAAAAAAAACAAATCCCAGTATCTATTACATCATTAATCATAATTTATATGGTGTTAAATCTTTTCAAATATTGGAATCAGTGTAAAGCAAATATCAGATTTTAAAATAGAATTTGATAGATCATTCATTTACATGTAAAAATAAAACTTAAAATGGAAAATAATTTGTTCTGTTTACAGTAACTTCATTGATAATGTTTGTGTTGCATTGTTCTGATTTGCAGATTAGTTTTTAAATATTTCAAAAGTCAAATGTGATTTTTTTTTTTAAAAAAATTCATTTATAAAATTATATTAAAAAACAATCAATTCCAACATATTGTGTTTTAATACAAACTAATGATTTTATACAGTAGTGAAAGGTTGAGAAGTTTCAAAAACTCTCACCGGGTAGAACAAAACCAAATATCAGAATTCATCAGAGTTAATGGTAATAAAATTCCTTTGTGTAGATATGTTACCGGCTTCAGAGAGTCAATATAGTGAGACTACAATCTTCATTTTAATAGAAATAATAATTAAAAACATGTACCTTTTTTTTTTCTTTTTTGAATAAAAATGAATAAGTGAATGCAGAAAAAAGATATAAGTAAATTGTTAACTTTCAATTTATTAATATCTGCATAATTATGATTTTTTTTTCTATTATAATCTTAATTTGTGTATGCATATTATACATATAAAATTTTGTGTTATAAATATACATAAGGCATCATCAAAAGGACTATATCATAAAACAGTAATTAATGGTATGGATTCTATATAAAGTTTATAAACAAAAAGGTGATCTATTATTCACTATACACAGTATCCACTAGTTGGAGTTTGCAACAAAATATAAAAAATATAAGGTTCAGTATATTTTATTTCATAATGAAGAGAACTGCTCTTGAAAGCAGATACTAAAGTCATACGATATAGATATTCATAATATTTTCTTTAGCAATGGGCTCATTATGCAGATTACTTAAAACACAAATTAAATTACATTTATGTGTACACTAATAATAATGGATATATATTCTAGTTTTATATAATGTTTAACTATTTCAACCATTGAAAAAAACAATAAAAATAATTATAATTTACATGATAATGATTATGATTAATTATCAGTAACTTCATTTTACAAATACACATATTAATAATTGTGGTTAATTATTGGTTATTTCATTTTAAAATTAAAAATTATAGGTACCAATTTAGAATGCACTCATGGCCAGCTTTGAGTTCTAAAAACTGTACAAAAAACTCCACTAATACACCCAAGTGAAAAATGACAGTAAATAACCCACACATAGTTGTGATCACAATTTACCTCAGTAATTAAAAAATTAAAGCACAAATTTCATAAGGACCTCATGTGATCAAGTGCAGAGCAGATATCCACACCAGAAGATCAAAAGTGGATGCTCTTTTTTCTTATCACCATTTTTTTTGCTAACATGTAACAAAGGAAACATGCAACATCACAGTTTCTCTCTGGTAAGAAAAAATCTGATTAATTATAAAATTAATATGCTTTATTTCAGTATATGGCTTTAGGCATACATTTGTAATAAAATTTGTATTTTAGCAGTTATAAGCTTTTAGTATTTCAAAATTATAAGCTTGATTAAATCACAGTTCTGCATTTTTTTGAATGATCCTTTGTATCATTGAAAACATCCTCCCCCCTCCCTACATGCTTCGGCACTTTGCACCATCATTATTATAATAAAATTCATATTTTAAAAGTTAGAAGCCTTTAGTATTTCGAAATTATAAGCTTGGTTTGATCAATTTTACATTTATTCAACATGTGGTTATAGGCATATATTGTAGTAAAATTTGTATTTTACACATTATAAGCTTTTAATATATAAAAATTATATGATTGGTTTGATCAGGTCTGTATTTTTGGGATAATACTTCATATCATCGAAAACATCCTTCCACCTCCCCAAATACTTTGGCACATCATGCTGTCAGTAGTGTAATAAAATTCATATTTTAGAAGTTCCAAACCTTTATTATTTATAATATGCTAACTACCATTTTGAATTCTAAGAACTGCCCAAAATCACCACCAAAACATCCAAGCGACTTCACACAGATCATTCGATGTACGTTAATACTTGGATATGTCAGCAGCGGTTTTGGGAAGTCCTTAGAATTCAAAATGGTGGTGAGTTCAATCTAAATCAGAATTATCTGAAAAGTGAAAATTTATTAATAGATACTGTAATGAATAATTTACTTTGCCAATTGATCATAATACTTATTATACACTTTAAATATAAAATTTTCACAAATAACAATGTTTAGCTTAGTGCTTTCGGAGTAGCCATTATTATGTGTTAAACATAATGAATGCAAATCATTATCATGTCCATTTTTTCAATATCCCTAGGATTGATTGCTGCTATGCAACATAGTATGGTGAAACTCGGGCCACAGTAAACAATTGAGTAACACAACACATATATATATACAATAGAGTGGTAAACAAAAATGAAGGCAATTCAATATTTAGTTGACACCAAAAAACATTTCATCATAAATTTGAACCTTCTAGCACCAAAATTGTTTGCAAAGAAAGAAATGGCACCAAAACAAAAATAAAAGAAAGGTATTTCATTGTGAACGATCCAAACACAATCAATCAAAGGGATGCCTGCTTTACAATATCGAAAAAATGGGCAGGATAATGATTTGCATAAATTTACATTCATTATGTTTAACACATAATAATGCCTATGAATATGGAGTAAATATACTCCGAAAGTGCTAAGTTAAACATTGTTATTTGTGAAAATTTTATTAATTTCACCTATATATGTTTAAAGTATATTATAAGTATATAATTCTGTGAATATATAAGGATAAATAATTTTCGATTCGCAATTTTAGCTTCTTGTATTTTTAAAATTTATACAAGTATAAAAGAATTAAAGCAAAGTTTTAAATAATTTAAAAGTTAAAAACATTGATTACTATTAATAGTTAAAATCAGAGTCATGGATCACATGACTCAATTCTCTTAAGCTTGTAAGATATACACAATGAGCATTTGCCAATTGCTCAACAAACTTTGTGATAAATGCTTAACCAGAGAAAGCATTTAAAATATCTCTATCAGGAAACCCCCCTCCCTAACCTCTGACCATGGTTTTGTGCTTTGGCACTCCTCAGAGAGGCGCTAAGGTTGCTTCAGACACTAGATCTAAAAATACCAACCCAAAGCTAGCATTTATCTAAAAGTTATCTATTGAGTGGAAAATCTGAAATTTCCAGACACCTACATGTCTTCAAACCCAGCTATCCAACTCAAATAGCTATATGGGGCTGAGAGATCTTCAGCCATACCATATATTAGTAGTCTTAGCAATATAACATTGCATAAGACTTAAGGCAGAGACTATAAATAGTCAAAATCAGAGTCATAGATCACATGACTCAATTCTCTTAAGCTTGTAAGATATACACAATGATATTGATTACTATTTTTTGTTTTGTTTTACCATTCAGTCGTTAATATAATTATCATTATGAATTGTTTTCATATTTACTTCAATTATGTTTTATAGTTTATTGTAAAGATGGGTAATAAGAAATATCAATATAATAATAATAATAAATTTAACAGCAAAAATAAAATATTCTGTGTTTCTGTTTTCAAAAGCACATAACCATTTATTCTATTGCAATTATCACATAATGGACATTATTTACATTACATTACAATAAATATAATTGATAAAATATATACTTGTATATGTATGATGTAGTTGTTTTTTGCAAATAATGCTTCAGACTGCAGGAAATGTTGCAGGAGTTATCAGATGAAAATAGGAAAGTAGGACTAAAGATAAATGTTAAAAAGTCTAAAGTAATGTTTAATCGATTTGCTCAAAATGTGAAAATAAAGATGGATTATGATGAATTAGAAGAAGTTAACAGTTACAAATACCTTGGTCAGATTATTAATACAAATGGAAACATATTGGAGGAAATTAATCATAGAATTAACTTGGTTGGAGTGCTTTTGGTAGAAATAAATTGATACTAAAAGGAAATAGGCCTATGTGTTTGAAAAGGAAGGTTTTTAACAAATGTGTTTTACTAGTTGTTACTTATGGATCTGAGACTTGGACACTTAATAGAAGAGAAATAGAGACTTCAGACCAGTCACAGAATAATGGAGAGATGCACATTGGGAGTAACAAGAAGAGATCGAAAACACAATGTATGGGTAAGAGAACAAACAGGTGTTTCTGACCTCATTGAAAAATTAAAAGATTGAAGAGGAGTTGGGCTGGATATATTGCTAGAAGAGATGATAGTAGATGGACAATTGAAATCTTAAACTGAATTCCAAGAGATTATAAAAGACCCAGAAAGGCACCACATGTGATATGGATTGATGAAATAAGAAAGTATGCAGGGGTGATGTGGAGAAGAGAAGCTAAAGATCAGAGAAGATGACTTAAACTTGGAGAGACCTTCATCCTGCTGTGGATTGATAATGGTTGATGGTGATAATAAAAAAATAATTAAACTTATTACAATAGTCTTTTTAATATATATATATACAAAGCAATAATAAGTCTAATGTTTCGAATAATCTAACAACGCCCATTTTAAATTTTATATATAAAAGGCAACATTGTGGATAAATTTTAAAATTGAAAATTGATCATTTAATATATATAGAAAGATAGCTAATTACTATAGTTTAGTTAATAAATATCATACTTACTGCTCTCACAACTTTGATACAAACGATTGATGGAAGTATATTAATATTTTTTATGTCATTCATTATATGAGATAATCCATTACACCACTCTCACACAAGGTAGGGGACTGGTTTCTATTCACTATGAACAAACATAAAAGAAATGTACGACCCCCATGATACACATTTCATGCTGAACCAGCACTTATCAAGTTAACTCAGATCACAATTTCTTAAACATACGTTTATCATTTTTCAGTATACATAGATAACCGATTAATACAGATTAAGTGATAAGGGTGATATTACTGCTCTCAAAACTTGACACATCAAATAAACTGTAGTAATTAGTGATTTATATAAACTGAACAATGATAAAGATATGTGTAAGAGAGTGTGATCTGGCCGACTGATGAGTGCTAGTTCAGCACAAAATATACATATTTAAGATCATAGATCTTTTCCATGTGTTTTTGGTCCTATGTTTGTGATTACACCCCTCAACAAGGTGTTAAAAGCAGATAAAAAATCAGTCACTACCTTGTATGAAAATGATGTAGTGAAAATTACACTACAGATATATTATTTATAAGTGTATAATCTCTAGTCTAATATATGACTAATAAAAATTATTAGTGGAAAATATCAACAATGTCTTATCAAAACAATACTACAGATAGAGATTAATGATGAATATTCATTAAGCTACCTTCAGTTTACTCTGCCTACTGCTATAAAGTTTATTTAAAGTTATAGGCAGATCTGATGCTAATCTGTTTATCATTGTTTCATTTACAGTCTGCTTAAATATATTAGATTATGGTAGTAGCTGAAACACACAGATTTATTATATGCCTGTGTTTATATATGTAATATTATACGGTATATGAGCACAGTGTGGAAATGGTAATCTGGACCAACTGATGATTGCTGGTTTAGCATGAAATACGTACATTGGTGATTATTTATCTTTTCAACATAAATGTGTTCAAGTGTATCAGTGTTATGAATAGCGTGGAGAGTAGTGGGTCCTGTGAAAGTCTGTGCTAATATATCCTATATATTATGGTAGTAGGTGTATTCCATTTAATGTGTAATTATAGTATTACCTTAATGATATTCAATTGTTTTTTTGTTTTTTTTTCAGGTATGAGAACTGTTATTGCGAATTGTAATATACAAATCAATTGGCTGATGATATTTATTGTTTAATATATATACAAGTAATCAGATTAAATAAATTATTACTTAATAGTAAGAAACACTAAGTTGTTAAATATGACATTATGGAAAGCTTTCAACTTTTACGACAAAGGCGATTTGAAAAAACAAACAAAATAACACGAAAAACAAGTGCTAATTTCAATCACCTAGTTTTTCGGTTTTGATTTTCAGCAGATAATAAAAAAGTTGTTAAGCATCTTAGGAATCGCAGACTGGAAATTGATAGCCATCTGCGAATTCCTCAGTGTGGTAATAAAAAGATTTTAACTGCTGTATTTTTTCCCATATTCCTAATTAGAAAAAACCGATAATAATTACTTGGACAAACTCTTTCAAACTCCCATAAATTCCAATTATTTTCATTCACACTATAAAAACTTTTAATAAAGCAACTGCAGTTCATTCAAGTTTGAAAAAACACACACGTAAATAAATACTCTCTAAAGCAAAATATATTTCAAAAATTCCACGCACAAAAACACAAACACACATTTTCACATTTCAAAGATTAAGTAAATTTGTAAGTTTGAATGCAAAAACACAAATAATATTTTACACAATATTACGTTCATCAACAGACAATCATAAACGAGAATGGCTATGCTAACGCCAAAAGATGATGATGATGATAATATACAACAGACATTTTCAGGCATCCAAATTATACATACCTACCAATACATCCTATGCATAACATACATGGACGATGTCAGCGTATTCCTGCCATTTTATAAACATCTCGCCATATGGCAAAGCATCCACAGTCAATATACTGCCATATATAAACTTAGATTTAACATGAATAAAAGGCAGCATGGTTTATATACACCAACAAACTATACACTCAAATATTTCAGGGAAAGGCAAACTCTCTCTTAGTCTTCCCATTTTACATGAGCTAATTTACAATGAAGGGTACTCCTTACAAAAACGAGCTTAAAGAAAATGTCATGTGGATTACAAATTCCCTCTCCAAAGCTTATATCTCCCTTTAGGCTAAAATTCACCTATTTAATATGCTCATAATAACTAAGATTACCTTGCTTGCCTATTGTTAAATTTTTAAAATCGTTTCATTCTGCGATCTCCTCCTTCTGTAACAAATTACTAAGGGGCAGAAAAACAGTTTCATTTTCAGCTAAGAGACCTAGTTGAACCTCCCATTAATAAATAGTCTGGGTCACCACAGTACAAAGTGTTCTATATCCTAAAAGCTATAAATTCAATTGTATCAATTGTTCAAAAATTTTTAGCACTATAACTGTTGTTACAAATAAAATGTCCCTCTCCTATCCTTGGTATCAATAACTGGCAACTACTATAATCCTTCCCTGGAGCTTAAATTTATCAATTTCCTAATTCATCTTAACCTACATACATTGCCAACATCTCATTTTCTCCAGTCTCACCATCTATATAAAAATATAAATCCAATCTGCATCTTATGTCATGCAGCAGAGAAAACTCAACACACCTCTTCTGGTAGTATCAAACTCCCAAATCAAACCAGGACTATCATGATAAATACATACAGATGACCAGTTGCATCCATACAACAGCTAATTCAACCCTATCAGAAAATAACACCCCCCCCACATCATTCACAACAACTTTTACCCTGTATGTCTTCTAGTTCACTCACTGCATTTTCACCATTGGCAACAAGACCAGAAGACACCTGGCTACATTCATCAATAAGCTCCAACAAATCAAGGCCAGGGATTATCATCCAATCTATAAAAAGATCATAGTCCAACAATAACTGTCAAGGTATTCTATTCTTCCCATTTCCAGTAAAAAATATCAGGTTGCTCTTTTTTAGAGTGACATTTAGATAAGCTTCCTAAAATAAAAAAATTTCCTATAAAAATAGTGTTCAAAGTTCCCATTTTGCACTAGAAAAATATGCTATTAAAAAAGTAAATACAATTAAATAAACCAATATCACAAGGATCAATTTTTACCAATCCCTTGCAGAATGAAAAGTCTCTCCTCGTTTAACTTAGTTTCAGTGATCCAAAATATTTCTTCTCCACAGCACACTAGCAGAAGTTCATATTTCGTTCATCCATCTTACATGTGCTCATTCTCTAGATCTTTTGCAATCTTTTGGCACTATATTTATCTTTTGAATTGTTAATCTATTATTGCCTCTTCTAGGAAAATGTCCACTCCCATTACAGTATTTTTTTTTAATTCTTTTAACAAAATCAGTATTCCATCCTGTTTCTCTTCCATCCACAGTTTGTTTCCAATTTTTTTCTTTATATTCCTAATGTGGATCTCGTAACATAGATCTCAATAGTTTGTTACACTGTTTGAATTTATGTAATGTTCTTCTTTTAAGTGCCTAAGTCTAAGATGTGTAAGAAATAATGAATAAAGCCACTAAGTATTTTTTAAATGTAAGTTTTTTTTACCCAGAAATACTTCAACCAACTCTAATTCTATGATTATGTTTCCATCTGTATTAATAATCTGACCAAAATATTTCCACTCCTTAACTTCTAATTCATGACTACCAATTGTTGTTGTTCTGAAAAAATCTACTGGACATCAATTTGTTTTTTTTAGCATTTATCTATACTCCTTCGTTCTTACTACCGCCTGATAATTATTGCAACATTTTCAGAAGCTAAAAAGCATCAAATGACAAATAATCACATCATCTGCAAAATGTAACTGATTTAAATAATCTCAATTTATTTTTATTCCTTTAGCTCTCCCCATTTAATCCACAAACTATTTTTGGTAAAATTGTTGCATGAAATTTTGCTGATATGGTATCAATTTGCTATGCACCCTTGCCAATATTAATCTTTTGAATAACACCACGTAATCTGAAATCACTACTGTTTTATTTTCATGGATGTTCATCAAAATGTTATAATATCATAGAAGTGTAACATGATGACCCAAAGTTTAAATTAGCATAGAAATATTTTTAAAACCAAATGTTTTTTTTATTATTTTATGATCTACAAATCTAATCAATAAAGGCATCTCATTTTCAGGAGTCTTTTCTATAACATCTATCAATACATGGATGAGATCTGCTGTATTAGAGCTTATAACTTTTCGGGAGTCTTTTGTATAACATCTATCAATACATGGATGAGATCTGCTGTATTAAAGCAGGGTCTTTTCTATAAGATCTATCAATACACGGATGAGATCTGCTGTATTAAAGCTTATAACTTTTCAGGAATCTTTCCTATAACATCTATCAATACATGGATGAGATCTGCTGTATTAAAGCTTACAATTATGATCTACAAATACCAAGGCAGCTAATTCATATGGGTGAATACTTAATGAATGAAATTAATTAATCTAGAATGAACCATGCTTGATAAATATAACCTAATATTAAAATAAAATACTCCTATGGGTATGAAAAAAAAAGATTTTAATTGAAATGGGTCTTACCATGCTTATTGATGGACCTGACATTTAATAAAAGAGCCATTCAGTGATAATCATTTGTGTTAAATATTTTGGTGATGGCATTTCTGTTATACTTATATGCTGGAGTATTTATATCAGCTAGCATTAAATATTGATTGTCTTTAGAAAAAAATTTATTAATTACATTCAACTGTTAGTTTTTACACACCATTTTGAATGACATTATTCTCCATTCTCCTTCAGTTGTCAAGAAAAAATAGTTCAGTTTAACAGAAATTTACCTTAAAATTCAATATTTAAGAATCTAAAAGTCCAGGTATGATTCCCATGCTATAACTAACTTTAGTCAGTCCTGGAACATCTAAAGTAGAGTGGAGAATAATACCACTTAAGATCTTGTGTAAATTCTAACATTTCTGTGATATTACTAATAGTTGAATATAACTTGAAATTTAAGGTTTAAAATTTCATCTAAACACATTCAATATTTAATGTTAGATGATGAGACTAGCCCAATATATAAGTACATTCAGAGATAAACATCATATAGCAAAATAATGAGCTGTAACTGGGATCATAAGTAGATGAGAAAACAAAGACTTGTAGATCAGAGCAAAGAGATATCAATTATCTTGTTAAAACAATACCACTGCATGATTTAGTATGGTGGTAAAGAGTATGGATTTGGAACATAAAATCCTTAGATCAATTCTATTTCTAGCATTTTGAGTGTTTGAAGTTCTTATAAACGCTCAAGTAATAAAGTCATTCAAATATGTATTCACTGGAAAAATTAAGAAATTCAAATGAAATTGGAGTGAGAATGTCACTAGAAAAATTATTACAGGTAAACAATTGAAGTCTTAAAGCTCATCCAAAAAATTTAAGAAATAGAGAATAAGACTATATATGCAATGAAAGAATGAGAAAAAGACGTTTGCTGAAATGATGTGGAAAAAAGAAGATGAAGATTTAAAAAGTAGAGAATAAGACTATATGTGGAATGAATGAAAGAGAAAAAGAAATTTGCTGAAATGATGTGGAAAAAAGAAGACCTGGATTGAAAAAACTGAATTGAATTTGTGACAAAATTTCCTTTCTGAAATGATGTGGTTAAAAAAACTATACAATGAAGAAACTGGATTAACTTTTGATAAACCTCTATCCTATTGTCAATTGGTAATAATATCAAAAAGGTTATAATGATAGTTTATGATATACATACCCTTCAACATACAAAAATTTAAAATTATAGAGAATCATTTACCAATTAAAGATCTCAAAATCTATCCAATATTTTCAAAATAGAAATAAAATGTTTTTGGCCATGTGGTGCATAAGTAGTATCTCCACCTACCATGTTTCTTAAGAGGGATTCAAATCTGGATCAAACGAAATTCTTTTCAAGATACTTAGCAATTGTCTCTCAAGTAGCTGGTCAAAGGCCAATCTATTATACATCTGATATGGATACTAAATGGATATTTAATTAACAAAAATATCTCAAAAATAAAAGCCTGGGATTACTTCTTTTCTACTATTATTCTATGGAAGAGTGAGAGAGGGCTATTCAGAAGCATTTGCCACTCAATGGACTATTTATTTTTCAAAAAGATTCTTTCATATAGAGCAATTCAAACAGGTAAATGAATAGAAAGAAGCATTAAAGTTGTGTAAAATTTCACTGGAAATTTTCTAAATGAAAATGTTCTCATCAGTAATAGTGAATCAATGGCCAACTTTTATTTAAGATAATTCATCTATTTTATATAATAAGTTATAAATACATCATGTGATCTCTTCCAAAATCAAACAGTAGATCATGTTGTAACAAGGAGAGGTTTTAGGCCCAATTCGTGTGATCACTGACTTTAATGTACTTTTAAAAGATTTCAGATATTGATTTTTATGATTATTATGTTTAAACACAAATGAGTCTGTCATTAGCTAAATAGCACAGAAACTACCTGCTGTTTCAAACCAAAAAAAAAAAATTGATATTTTCATATTGACATTATACCAGCTCACATTTTCCCCATCATTCTATACTTTCAACAGTTTTAGCTTTTCCTGGTACAAGTTATAGAACACAAACAAATAAAATATAAACATTTTTCAAAATTTGTTTTTTTTATATTCAAAAAGATCATCTTTCCAATAATATTTCATTTTAATTCACGCTTATTTATTTTTCATTCAGATATATATAGTGTTCAATTCAATCATTTAAATAGTAAATATTGTTATAGTAAACGACATCTCGGCTAAGCTAATATTTTGTCATTTCCGTTATCATTGTTCTAATCTAATATCCATATGAAATCTCAGACAAACAAATGAAAATAGATTCATTTTGTTTATTTCCAATTTAAATGGAATATATAGACAACACTTACAGAGCCAGTATTTGGAGATTTATCATTCTAAGAATTTCATGCAACAATAGGAGGTATAATTTTGGCAAGTGCATTTTTAGACTGAATGCACAATATGTCATACTATTACATTGATCATACTTCAAATCTTCAATCTTTCTTGTCATACGTCTGCATACATCAGTGATTTAGTATTCTTAAACAGAATGAACTAAAAAGTAAATTTGTGCATATTTCCTGTTGATGACTTTGTAACTCTCATTTTCAACTCCAAGCAGGAAGAGAATAACACTGAGTAGTAATCAAAAATTGAAGGGAAAAATATTACAAAAGTATTAGATCAACTGAAAAATGATGCAATCTTTAGAAAACATTTGTATTTCTAAATCCAGTAGTTAGAAATTTGTCATTCCAAGATTTGCATATACATATTTAAAGATAAATTTAACACAATGTATTAGCGTGTAATGGGTTTCCACTCCAAGTAGCTTGCCATACCATTATTGAAATCAAGGCATGTTATATAGTGATAAATTACTTACAACCCCCCCCCCCCATTTAAAGCACAAGCCAATCTAGATCATAAGTTGTAACATGAAATATGACAATGGGTTCTACACCTTTGCAAAAAGTATTTGGATCACCTTTAAAGCTCTTTCAGCCAACGTAAAACCTTAAAAACCATTTGAAACCATTCACACAACTCAAAGCTTCACTGTAACACAGTATTCATCATTTCAAATGTTTCAAAGGCACTATTTATAATTTAAAACAACATTTATTTTTAGCATAAGATATGAAACAAGCTGTTGAATTTTACTTCATAACTTGTTATCGAGATACATAAATACTTCAAAATTGTTGTGGTCATTAGGTAAACTCTTTGCTATGTAACATGTTTTGATTAGGATATGGCACTAATATATTGCAGAATAAACCAATTGCCAGTCAGCTATTAACTGGGACAAAATTGTGTATATATGTAAGATATATAATGTATAAATGTTATTAATGAATGATTAAACAAGTAAGTCAGTTTTATTACAGAGGAAAAATAATATAATTTAAAAGTTATTGTAACTTAGTATAAAAAACTGTAATTTCATAGTGTAAAACAACACATAAATGACATGGAAACATTATAAGCAGACAAATATACATATGTGTTTTATCATATTTGGAATAACAAAATATAATCAAGAAAACAAAAAATCACATAGAAAGAATTCAAATCAAATTGATTCAAAAATTATGCTATACAGTTTTTAAAAAAAAACATATTTGCCTTTCATTTTTGAGTCAAATATACTCATTTAAACATATCACTGAACAATAATCAATTATGTAGTTGCTTGAGAGGTCATGTGATGTTCCAACCCTAACATAAAACGATTTTTGATATAAAATCACATTGCTTGACATTCAATCTTTCAATCAGGATTACATTGCACAAAGATGAAACATATTGTGCATCTTGTGAGGTATAAAAATACATTTCAATGAAATATTACAACAAAATTTTAAATCCAAATATCCAAGCTTCCAGTTTTCTCTTCAAATGCACTTGATTATTGAAATTAATCTACCCTTCTTCATCCATACCCATCTTTTCAAATCTTGTTTATTTTACTGAATTCATATAAATATTTTACATCACTTACAGTTTCAAACTATTTTGTTTGGCCAATAACATAATTCTTGCATGATGTAAAGCATCCAAACTCATGAAAATTTCACATTACATTTATTTAAATGTTTTTTAAAAAATTACAACCTATTTTTACCTCTCCTATTCTTTGAATTTATTTTTACATATTTTAAACATTTACTTTTCATTTCCTATTTAAATCATTATTATAATTTCCAATCATAAAACCAGCCAAGCTTAATTGTAAAAAAGTAAAACCATTAAAACAAACTCCTAATTATTTCATTTCCATCAATTTTGTTTTAAAATAGGCATTTCTTTTTCTAAATAACTACCTTCCTTAACAAACCTTTCTTAATAAGTTTCAACACTTTCAATCATTCTAATGTAAAAATTAAAGTGTTTATATTTCCAGAGTGATCAAAAGCATTAGAATCTTTATCATTCAAATGTTGCTTCAATGTACTTTAAACCTTATTCCTTAGGTTTCCAATATAATTTGTATCACACTCATCATCATAATCATTATCAGTAGCAGCAATTATAAACTAATATAATCATTCCAATTGAAAAAGAAAAAGGAAACAAGACAAAACAAGAATAGTAATAATCATAAATGAGAGAAAAGTATTATATAATTAGTCAAACCAATATATGAATCATGAATACATCTATATGTATAAAATAATTTGATAGATTATCTTGTATTTGACATTTTATGATGAGTCTTCTAACTTCTGCAGTAAACCCTTTTTTTCTAAGATATTTAAACATCATGCCTAATGACAATTCGCCAATGCATTGAATGTTCTGTCATATCTTGCCAATGAAAAGAATCAACACTGAATTTCTTTAAAATTTCTATGAGATAATCATAAAGTAAATGTGATCTATCTCCCCCATAAAATTGTGTTTGTTTAAGAAATCTTGAAGTATTCAATTGTTTCATATTTGCAACCCCCCAAAAATGGTGATTTTCCAATAATGGAATCCATAGTATTGCATCCAGAGGTTGAAGAACATTTCACAATGTTCTATGGTATTTTAAAAGTTTTGTAAAACAAAACTTAAATGTTACTTTTCTAATGTCCTTCTCTTATGCCAATGCCATGGTTCTTTCCAAGCAATAAATCACAAAAAATAACAACTCTATAAATACATAAATTCCTATGACAAAAGAAGCCACATACATTATGATCTGTACTGCAACTAAGTTTCCTAAGATGTCTAATCAAGGGTTATCAAGACACATAAATTGGTTTACAACTTTCAAAGTTATTAGTAATTATCAAACTACTACAAATCTAGAATCCAAAAATATGTTCTTGATTTTGGTTTTAATCAGTTCAAAATAAAATTCCATCAACAAATCTGTACTGTACCTTTATTCCTGTTTCATTAAGGCAACAATAAACAATTCCAATAATCATAATCAAAAGAATAAAAACCAATGTTAGAACATGTACATAAACTTATTTAAACTCATTTTATTTCAAATGTCTCAGAAATTTTGCTTAAAGTAATGATTCCTTCTAATTCATTATGTAAAAGTTGTATAACATGAATAAATTTGGATGACACCCAATTCATTCCAAACATTGTCATAGACTTGTCCTATCAACCAAAACAAATACTTTCACCAAATCAATAAAAGCAGTATGTAAATTACCATTTTGTTCCTGATAATGTTCTGTCATTTTCTTGGCATCAAAAATTATGTCTTCAATTCAATCATTATTGTGTTCATTATAAACAATTTTATTTCCCAGATATTCAGAAATTGCTGGAAAACTGATAAAATGACTAGATTTAAACAGGCAAAATTCTCCATACAGTAGTGCCACTCAGTGCCAACCAGAGTAATCAATAGATGCCAGAAGGCTTGTGCATAAAATCCCTATCTAATGCCTACTCATCCAATATCCTCAGGCTAACTTCTGGTTTGTGGTCTTCAACAGTGAGGAGCTTTGGATTTGAAAGCACTGCACCTACATCTTAGGATCTAATGCAACCCTCCAGCAGCCACCTTTTATATCTACCTAATTACAAAACTATGAGAATAAAATTGAAAACACAATATTTTCAATCTAAGCTCAATAGCTTATATAGTCATATAGGTCTGAACCCAATTCAGTACCCATAGATTTTGGTGTCTTTGGGTCTTTAACCACCAAAGCCACCACTATCCTATTAGGCACTATTGTAAGGAAAGTTTTGCCTGTTTTAATAACAGCAATGTGCTAGCATAAGAAATAGTGAACATGTGATGTTTAGTGGTTTAAAATGACTAGACATTGCTGAGAAAACAAGATGCTCAAGATCAAGATATGAAGTCCAAGTCCTTTTATAAAAGGAATATAAAACTATCTCAAAATAAGCCCCCACTAGCATTGCTATCTTGCCAATTTTATATACCAGATTTCAAACCCATAATTAATAGAATGAGGGAAAATATTATTAAAACAGAACTGCATACATCTCTCTCACAATGCTTATATGATGACAATTATGGTCCTTACTTGTCTTAGATTAGAAAAATTCCTAAGAGCAGATACCATATTTTTACAGTTTTTATTTAGAATCTCAAGCAGAAGTGTGGTTGACAGAATTACTCAGTAACATAATTCATCTAAAAAAATATTCCTAAAATTGGGCATACCAGCAAAACTATAATATTCTTAAAATCAAACAAAACAAGCAATGGTCCAAAAACTATTGCCTAATAAAATTTTTATGTATTCCTTAGGATGATATTAACAAGAATCTTACTAATAATTGAGAGTCAGATTTATATAAAACTGACTAAATTTTAGAGTAGACAGAAGCTGCAACCAAATTTTATCTTTAACAACATATATATTCCCAGTCAATAAAGTTAGTTCCCTATTCTCCCATGCTATCTCTGAGGTACCCTAGGAGTTTTTTCTCTTCATCTATATTTTACAAGGGCATTAACACTGACAGTTCTAGTTCCCAAATAAGAAGCTCCTGCTTACGCATGTCCTCATCTGAACATCATTGTTTGTAACAAATTTTTTTATTCACTAATAAAGTTTCTTTGAAAATAAAAACTGGTCATATATTTATTGATCTAAGATCAGCTAAAGATTCAGTTTGGAAAAACAATCTCTAAATTTCTTAAATGTAGGAAAATCATTAATTTACTTGACAAAATGCTTTCTAACAGAAAAATTCAAGTGACAATAAGTGGTTATTATAATAGACACAAAATTTTACAGAATAAAATGGCAAAGCATTAAGTTCTTTACTTACCGGGTTTAATATATTTGTAAGTAATTCCCAGATACAGAGAATAGAAAATGCATGTCGGCTGATATTGATTTGACTTTCCGAAAAGATAAACGTTCCTAATTTAGAAAATTATCCCAATAAGAATTTTAAACACATGGAGATGTTTTCTTCAAAAGCTGGAATCTCATTGTTATTCCAATGAAGGTAATGTGTTTAATTTTTCATTTAAACTATAGGAAATTGTCTTGTAATCTGATTAGAACATTTTGCCATAGTACAGAAGTATAATCCAACTCTTTTCTATGTAGAAGTGATCTTGGATGAGAGTCTAATTTATTTTTCTCGTAGATCCAAAAATTATAACTCAATCTATTTTCCATTTCTTTCCATATTTATTTGTAATTCAATAGACGGGGAAAGTTCACTATGCAAAAAAGATAAAATTATAACTGTTTTGCAGATTTACAGCTTAGTACTGTTTTCAACCAGGCATTAGTTATAATTTTATAATCTTTCTTGCATAGGGGACTTTCTATACCTATTGAAGATAAATTGGTTTCTATAAATAATCTTCTAGAAAACCTGGATGTTGCCTCTGAAGTTGTGATGCAAATACTTTATGGATAACTTCCTTAGCAATTAGCATATTCACTTGATGAATAGTATAGCCCTACTTGGAGAAAAAGTTTCATACAAAGGTTCTGGCTATTCAATTAAATATTACCATGAGAAATATTACTGTTACACTTTGCAGTAACTTCCTGTTCCTTTACATATTCTTCCATCAGAAATTGAAAAGGAAATTGCCTCATAGAAAATATATAAAAAAAAGAACAATTAAGCAGAATTGGACTTCCCAAAAACTCAGAATATAATTTCATCTTACTAGACTCAAATTAAGACTTTTGTTTTGTATGTTCAACCAAGAATCTACTATTAAAGAATTACCACATAAAAAAGAGAATTCTTACGAGATTCTAAGTAAATTTCCTTTTTCTAATCCAAGAATAAAGACAGCTAGATGGGATCTACCTAGGTGTAACCAGACTCTCCTAAATAAACTCTGGACAACCTATTGTTGTTGTGCTCACCTGATCCATAAATGTAGTTGATCAGTTACTGATCTTCTATGAACCCACATACTTAATGTCTGTCAGATTTATGGTTCCAGTAGCAGAATTAAAGGACTAAAAAAAACCACTAGTGAATTTATTACCTGGTTGGAATCTTCTTAATAACTAAGTGGTCTAAATTCATATGTTAAATAAATAAATAACTCCTTCTTGATTCTCTAACCCACCCTGGAATACTTCATGATGGGACAGGGCTCACTCCTCCAGAACCCATAGGAAGACATTGGTAGCTTATCCAGAGGGTATAGTAAATAGTAAGTAAAAAAGTATATTAAGCTATTGGTATATTCAAAACTAAGTGTGTTATCCCCATTTCTAGGTGATTCCATGTCGGCACTGACTGTCAGCCACATCAGATTCATTTCATTCTCTTCTTGGACATGGACACAGTGAGTTTGTGTAGATGTTTTTTTTTTTACTGCAGAGTCCATTACTCAAAATGCCCAGTTAAAATTCAAAATAGCTACTGAAATTGATAGATGGGCACCCCATGAAGCTTGACTCCATAGAATATGCACATCCTGTGCATGTAAATGAAGTATTTGCATGATATTCTCTCCAATTGCTTATTTCTTATTATAATTAATAGGAGATATTGGATAATTTATTAAAAGCCAAAAGGGCACAGGGATTAAAAATGTTGGGAACCTCTGATCTAGGATAAGAAGCATTTTACTCAATAAAATAATTGATAGTACATTTGTTGTTGTAAGCAATAATGATATTCCACAATAATTACTGACATCTTATTTATTCTTTTTGTTCATGAAAATTAGAACAATAGTATATTCTATAAGATCGGGCACAACTTTACAAGTCTATTTATTCCAAAAATATCCCAATATTTTTGAAGCTAACATTATTTTTAATTGTCTCCAGTAACATATCTGGAAAGGTAGTATTTCCATTCCTGGAAGTGTGGCATTACAAAGAGCTGCACTGGCTTCACAAAATGACATATTTTTATGTATGTCTAAATGAGAAGGTAAAAAGAATATATGATAAAACATTAAAGCCATCATCTCAATTCTTATATTATAATTTCAAAAGATGATCAAAATATTATTTCCACATGTTCAAAATATCTTTGTTATCATATAAGATATTGTCAGTGACGAATTTAATAGGATTGGATTACTAATTCTCAGGTCTATGTTATTTTAAAGACATCCAGAAGACAGATCTACAGTGACCAAGATAATTGAATGTTTTCCTGAAGATTTGTGATGATGGTGTTTTAGTTGAACTTATATGTTGGACTATTTCCATCATCTAACATGATATGTTGAATGTCTTTAGGAATAAACAACATTAAACTTTATTTAAATTTTCCAACTATGTTCAACTGTTAGCAATAGCGCACAGTTTAATATACACTCAATGTTTCCAAGTCTTTTTATTCTCCTCTCTTCTTCAAGTATTGCTCGTTTGTTCAGCGATAGCATGAGGATCGAACCTATGGCTTTAGCAGAATGGTATCATTTGTTAGAGCATTACCCTATTATTATTTATTCAAAAATCTAAACTTCCAGGTTTGACCTTCCGTCCCATAACAGTAGTGTCAGGCTAGCAACAGCTAAACAAAAGAGACTAATACCATTGGAAAATCTGTTTATATACTAACATGTGTGCAATTACTAACAGTTGAATATAATTGGAAAATTTAAATCAAGTTGTTTTTTTTTTTCTTTCTAAAAAGATACAATATTTAATGTTAGATGGTGGAAATAGTCCACTATGTAATAGTATAAGATAAATATATATCTATATTGCTGGTACAATTTTAACCTTCCAATTACTTTTAAACTATTACTATTATTATTATCATCATAATCATGTTGTTGTTGTAGCTCTGATGCATATGTAATTGTTACTATAATCATCATTGCTCCGAACTCAATTACAGCCTCAAACATTATAATTATAAATTTAATTTTTAATTTTATCCTGCACTGATTGGTGTAGCATCCGACTTAGGATTACCAAATCCCAGGTTCGATTCTGTGGCTCGACCTTCTTTGGCATTCCAGAGCAATGAAGCCTTACACGATTTAAAAAAAAAAAGTTCCTTTTTCGACATAGAATTAAGACTTTGGATTACTTACAACACATTTTATTTACTTTACTGTTGTTGTTGTTTTATTTTTTTTTTAGTTTTAGTGCTTATTGATAAATTAACACACGAACGCACACACGACTCTTATAAAAAAGTAAAGATGGAGTCCAAGATAAATAGCAAAGCTCTTCAGAGAAATGTAATTAAACAGCCATTACACGCCAAGTTACAGCTTACAATCTAGTCCCTTTTTTTTTAGTTACAAGTATCTCTTTATCTCTGAGCTCATGAAGCTTTGGACCTCGTTTCCCAGAATGAAAGAAACTAACTTTCCATCATATTAACAAAATAAGACTGAAAGCAGAATCGCAACTAATCACCTGACATAACCTTTTAGCCTTATAAATTCAGCAAGTCTATCAGGTAGCAGTGGAACTTCTTAACAAAGCTTGGAGGCTTAATAAAATTGAACTGTGACAAAATGAACAAACAAAATAAAAGTTACTGAAAAATCAATAATGAGAAGGAAAAAAACCTTAGATAACCTGTGGGTAAATGTTACTTAATCAATCGAGAAAAAATATCTAAAAAAAAAAAAACTCATAAAAACTAAAATAGATTTTAGTTAATATTGTACTTGTCTGAAGATGTATACGCGTGTCTATGTTTTTGACAGATAATGTAAAAGTTCATTAAAGTTTATAATATAACTCTAAATATTACTACATTAGGGTAAATTGCATTAAACTGATAACAAGCAGTAGCAAAATACAAACAACAACAAGCACGTATTGTTGCTTGGTTGTTATACCAATTTGCCTAGTTTTTTTCCCCATCTGTTTTGTTGCAAAAAAAAATATCATATATAAATATCAGAACGACATAAATCATAATACCTGTTATTCATAACATTCTACTATCCTAGTAAAATTTAATAAAGTAGTTTGTGCCTATATAAATAAATAAAAAATAGAGAAAGAATTGAATACATTTCCATGAAGTAAAAACTCTAATTACAGAATGCGGTCTGTTTGTACATATCTTGGTACAGTATATATTTATATTAAATGCGCATTAATTGATGTAAAAAATCTAGATTTTTATTAGAAATCTATCTCTAGAGATGTCAAGCGTTGGTGGCCGAGAGGTCAGCACAGCTGCCTTACAAGCAGTTGTCCAGGGTTTGCGGGTTCGCTTCCCGGCCGATGATTTGACACATAAAATAAAGCTATCTCTAGAGATTCCAACAAGGAAAGATTATATGGTGGCCTTATTACAACCTTAGATTAAATTAGTAATTTTCTTCTTTTCTGAGCCAACTAATATCTGGTAAAATGAAAATACAGAAAAGGTAGATTTAATATTTAGCTTTATCATTGCCTAGCATGCCTTCAATATATTTTTACTATATCATATTCATGGCATATTTATTATTACCTAGCATGCTTTCGATATATTTTTACTATATAAAATTCATGACATATTCCATGAATATTGTAAAAATATATTAAGAAATCTTGCATTGGTGGTCGAGAGGTCAGCGTGACTGCCTTGCACTTGCAGGCAGTTGCCCAGGTTGCGGGTTCACATCCCGGCCGATGCTATGACATTTAAATATATATATACTAAGAATATGCTAGGCAGTAATAAAGCTATATATTTGAAAGAAAAAAAAAAACAATTTTAGATTAAGTCAGTGCATACGTATTTGACAATAGTATTTACATAAGTCTGAGACAATTAGATTTCATTTCAAAAGCAGATGTATGTAGTGATCTCAGGTGATATTAATCTGTGAAATGATTCTTTAGCAACATCTAGAAGATTCAAATACAGTTTATTTACTATGTCAAGTGTAAAAAATTCCCACTTTATGAAAAGTCCATTTCTTATACACATACTTCATGTGAAAAATTCACGTTTCTTATACCTATATGTCTTCCGCTATGTAAAAGAATTCTTGGTTGAGTATCTACAAATGAAATCTTGATTTCAACATGTAATAGGTCAATTGATGTTACCATGTTGTAGCTCACCTAGTAAGCAACCTGAACTAGATGGATGTAAAAATTCAAACCTAGGCAAAATTTTTGAAGAGATTTTTAGGTGAGCATCCATAAATGCATCAATTAGAAAACCAGACTTCATTCAAAAAGAAAATAACAAATAATGACTTAAATTACCAATACATAATGGTAAAATAAAGGGCACATGAATGTTCTTCCGATTATTCTTTTTCACAATATTCTAGGGAATGCCAGTCATCTATCATTCCATCCGACATCTCTGAACCTCTATTTGGGCACTTCTTCCCTATGGCACTTCTTCCCTATTCATCTAGCAATCAATCTGACACGGCTCTGACCTTCTTTTTGGACACTTCTTATTATCTAAAATGCAGCAATGAATTTTGGGTGCTGATACACTCAAGTATCTATGTTTCATTTTATGCTTAATTGTTTCTTTAACACACTAGGTCAACAACATGAAATAATACTGGCATAACTAACCAATAGATTCAAAATTCAGCATATTTTAGATAAGATAAAAATGAATCATTTTCACATGTTATAATAAATACTTTTTATTTTATAGAAATTGAAAAATAAAGTTTGTGTTCTTCATTTATATTATTAAAATGTATTTTTATTTGATAAAGAAATATAGACATATCATTGGACTTGTTCATTTAAATAGTTTTATTATTTCTTTGTTTTTTGTTTTTTGTTTTTTAAAAAGAAAGTAAAATAAATCTTATCTTTATCATTTAGACTCATGTTTTTAAAATAGTATAAGTTGAAATTTTGGTGGTAAAGATGTGATCACATGGAAACAAGAAAATATATTAATCATGCAAATAAATATAAATTAAAATTATATACTTAACAATTACTATCTCATGCTTCAAAAATTTTATTGAAAAAAAAAAAAAAAACTCCGGGTTTTCTAAACTGGCATCCTTGCGAGCTCCTCTCTCTATATTTACTTCATCGAGCTCACTAATTCTCCAATCTGAATCTTATTCTTTTCCCATTATAAATATTCCAAATCAATATTCTTTCCAAATAAGATGATCATAAAGTTTATTCCTCATTATTTATCAAATGCTTTTCCAAAATTCACAAAACATATTCCAAATCTTTTACATTTTTTTCTCATGTGTCATAGCATCAGCCAGAATTGAACCTGCTAACCCAGAACAACTGCTTGTAAAGCACTGTCGCTGATCTCTCGACCACCAATGCTTGATAAATCTTTTACCTTTGTCAATATATCTCTTTGCAAGATAAAAAAATTAAAATATGTTTTGTGGAATTTGGTGAAGCAATTTGATAAAGTTATTTTGAATAAATTTATGATCATCTTATTTGGAAAGAAAGAAGATTGATTTTGAATATTAAACTGGATAAATAACAAGAATCATATTGAAGAATAATGAGTCTGATGAAGTAAATATAGCAAGAGAACTTAGGCAAGAATGCTGTATGTTACACATCCTTTTTAAAGTTTATTTAAAAAACATGTAGATAAATAACTGAAATATAGAATGGTCTTCAAAATACACTGAATAAAGTGGAAGAAAGATGTATGGAATATGGAACAAAGATTGTAGAGAAATACCAAATGTTTATGGATATGGAGAAATGTAAAAAGTCTACAATTTGAAATTCATGATAATATAGTTAAAAAGGTACATGGACAAATTGGTTGGGTGCACATGAAAGGAGCAAAATAAAAATTAAAAAAGAATACCTTTGGCAAAGGAGGTATTTATTAACAGATAGAAAATATTCTATGGACCTTTGAAGAGAAAATTAAAGATTAATTAAATGCTATGTATGAAGTGTACTTTATATTCTTGTAATACATGGACAATGAGTAATGAAATTAGCAACAGAACGGAAGCCTTTTGATATATGGTCATAGAAAAGGGAGGAAAAAATTAACAGAATGAATGAAATAACAATTGAAGAAATTTTGATGGATGAATATGTGATGAGACTGTTCTCTGAACCTATCCATAGGACAGGACACTATTGATGATGACATTTAATAATATTTCATTATCTTTTGCATTTTACCATCATTTTCAATCTTATAAAAAAAGCACATGTCAATGTGTAGATGGCCTAATGATTAGCATAGCTGCCATGTGTAAGTAGCCTAATGGTTAGCATAGCTGCCTTCCAAGCAGCTGGCTCAGGTTTGCTTCCTCATCAGTGCATTTGACATATGAAAAAAAAAAAAAGAAGCACATTATTTTACCTTTTTTTAAGTGTGATCAGGTGAATGCACAGACACAAACAAAGTCTTGAAGTACAATGCATATAGCCAATAAACATCACATGATCACCATTTCTTATGCTTGCTTACAACAGTTATTGAAACAGGCAAACCTCTCTATATGTATTGCACTGAGTGGCAATATGTATAGAGAGGTTTGCCTGTTTTTTACAAAGTATATACTTATGTTAAAAGGTATTCAAACATTTCACAATTACCTGCAATTTCTGATATAAGCATGATTTTAAACAAAGTGGTGAGATTACAAGAGTATTAGTATACACAAAGGCTTCTATTTCTCCCACAAAAGTAATGAAAAATAGTGGTAAATTAAATGGTGGTGATCATATTTACCCTATTCAATGACTGCTTGCAGGACAGAAGTTAAATACTTCTTTAAATATTTTATCCTTCATAAATTGCAAGTAACATCATTATTTCTATTTATATATTGCACTATTTCCATCATTTAACATGAGTATTGAATGTCTTTAGATAAATTTAACTTTATTTAAATATTCCAAATACATTCAACTGTTAATAATAAAACAGAGATTAGTATATGCACAATGCTTCAAGAGGAATTATTCTACCTTCTTCTTCAGGTGTTGATGGTCTGACCAGTGACAGTCACTACTATCATGGGAATTAAATCTGGACCTTAGATTCCTGAGTATTGAATTTTAAGTTAGCGCTCTAATCAACTAAACTATCATATAATTATCTATGAGTTTGGCCCTGATTTCTCCACTTTTTCCTAAGAGCAAAGTTGTTTAGTGATTTCCATATATTATATATGGTTAACTCTAGACTGACTCATGGGATTATTTCTCATTGTCATGAGAACAGTTCCAGGAAGAACCTCATACATAAGTATATGAAATTTCTATTGACTGCTGTCTTTGGCAGTATTGCTCAGTTGATCAGGGTTACCTTAAAATTCATTACTCAGATTAAGGGACAAGGTTTGATTCCCCTGCTATCAGTGTCACTGTTCAAGCCAACAAGACCTGAAGAAGAGAGAAAATAATGTCTTGAAACATTGTGCATATATTATCCTGTGTGCTATTACTAACAGTTTCATGTATTTGGAATATTTAAATAAAAGTTAAATATTTCTAAAGACATTCAATACTCGTATTAGATGATGGCATAGTCCAATATATAAATACAACTAAAACATCATCTTTGCAAATCTTCAGGAAAACACCAACATCATTATTGTACATATAGTTATTCACAATTAATTTTATTAATAAAATAATATAAAGTGAGAAAATGTTTGCCTTATCCTATATCAGGGGTGGGCAATTGTTTTGGCTCAGGGGCCACATGGGTTGGTGGAGGGCTGCATCAGGGGAAACTTTGTGGCAGCCAAGATTAGCAAAGGGCCGCACCTTTTTTCATGACACGATACACACACTGCTTTATTCACTATATTACCAAAAAAATATTTGTTTGTCCATTTTTCATTAAACACATGACATTCATCACCGATTTTATATTTTTTCGGAGGGTTCATGGTTTCACTAAAGTTGGAAAATGTACATATTTACTAATGCAAAGACAAATTTGAAATTAACCAGATCAACTGGAAAAGTACTACACATCATATCTACACTGCACATGTATATTGATGTGGCCATTCTAATGGAAAATAAGAGACAGATCTTCGGTCATGCACAGGAAGAAAATGTCAGTTCAAGGCAGATTTTTCTGATTGTCTTGGTGGGCCGCATAAAAACTCTTAGCGGGCTGCATGTGGCCCTCAGGCTGCCATTTTCCCACCCCTGCCCTGTATCATAGTAATACCGTGCATGATTTGGCCTAGTTGGGAGAGTGTCCAACTTGGTATTAACAGGTCCCAGGATCTATTATAGAGGTAACAGGTCTGGTGCTTGAACTCCTTAGAAACTTCCAAGCAATAACACCTTATGGCTTTTTATAATAATAATAGAACTGTTCATTTGTTGCATTCCATCATTAATGACAATTAAAAAGCCTAATTCACTTAACTGCTAAATTCATTTAAAAGCAAGAGAAAGGAAACAATGACTAAACTCACAATAATTTGAAAAAGTACTGCTTTATATATATAAATCAATATATTGTGCCCTTTTGTATGGGTCACCATCTAATTTTGTGCTAATCTATTAAAAATTTTAAATTTAAGATATATTTGAATATGTGATGTTAATTTTGCTTATGGTAATATTTCAAAAGATTTAATTAAAGCAATCTATGAGTATTTGATATGTGAAATTGTGCTGATATTGAAAGAGACATTTTAAATGATGATGATTATAATATATGGTTGGGAGAAAAATGGCCATAATCAATACTGCATTAATATATTTAATAAATAGGTATTTAAAGCTAAAAGTGTTTAAAAGATAAGTAAAATTAAATGCATATATTTATTGTTGATAAAATAATATTATAAAAGAATATAAATATTTTAATTATTGTAAGTACTTAAATAAAGACTATATTTGATTTTAATAATATTGATAATTATTTTAAAATCTATTATAATATCTTATTTATTTAAAAAATATTTATTTTAAAAATGCAATTGTTAGTTTATTTTTAGACATGACAAGCGTTTTGTGTGTAGAAACAGATGTTAGTTAAATATTCACACATCTTGAAGTTGTTTAGTAAAGTTGCAGAACTATTTTAAAAATCATGTTATAAAATTTATAAATAATACGTGAGTTATCACGAGATAAAATAAAGATAAATCAATGTAGAATATTAAATCTGATTTTTAAAAATATTGCTTTAAAAATATAACGTATAAAAAGACTTAGTGTATTTTAAATAATCTTATAAAAGTTAAAATTATAATCAAGTCAGTAAGAATATTTTTAAAAAAAAAAAAAAAAATGTTTAATAGATTTAAATAAACGATAAAGATTATTTAGAAATTTGATAATGTAATAAATATTAAATATTAAATAAGTCATTATTTATTTTATTTTTGTGTTGTTGGTAAAATATGTAAATAAGCCAGCAAAGTTGATTGTTTAATCTACCAATCAAATGGGAAGTTTCTTCCGGTATAAAAGCTCAGTTCAATTGTTAGGAAAGGACTCTGTGATTGATTTTTCAAGTTAATGGTGTTATTAAAAATAGCTACGTAAATTTATAGACACTTTTAAAATCATTTTCAAAATTATAAGAGTGTCTTGAAAATAAGTTATAGAAATTTTAAATGATAAATATGCAGTGTTAACTTAATTTTTTCCCTATCGGTCGTCTCTAATTAAGCTCAATTTGCAAGCAAATAATCATGGAAACATCATATATAGTGAAAATATATCGGAAACTTTATACTAGAAGTATGACAAATGCTGGATTAGTTCGGAAAATTACGAGATGGAGAAAAGTAGTATTTTGGACAATATATAATTTTAAAAGCTAATTACTATTGACTATTAGAAAATAGATATTTTAGAGAATAAAATACTTCTTTATGAAGAAAGTATTTTGCAAGCTATAAATTTAAATGTATATCTTAAGTAAAGATATTAAAAATGAAAGTAGTTTTATAAATATTTGCCCTGTTAAGTCTTTATATTTAAGAGACTAAATGTTGACAATTTTAAAAGGCAAATAAATTGAAAATATAATTAGCTAAAAGTCTTAATATAATAAAAATTATTATATTGAAATACTTTTAACGCTGGTCGTAAATAAAGAAGCTTATTCTTACCTAGATATTTTGTTAAGAAATGCGCAAGTAATACGTGGACGTCCCAGTTAATTTAAAATAACTAAATGATAATTTTTCATAAATTATAATCTAATTCAAGAATAATAACTTTTAAATAATATTCTTTAAAGAACTGCATCCGGATCAGATAAACTATTTTAATTTTATTATATTTTTATAAAAGAACTGATTAACTTTTATTTTGGTTTTAAAAGAACGTTTTCGTTTTTCATAAACTTTTTAAAAAACACGTGATGGACCGGAAACAGGAAATGGTGTTCTAGTGAATATGTGCCTAGGATTAAAGAACTTTATGGTGAAAAGGAGACATCGCTGGAGTTATGTAATATAAATTCTGTTTCATTTATCTAACATAAAATTTAAATATTATTAATCTATTAAAATAAGATAGGTACATTTCTTAAAATAATAACTAAAAATAATATAATGATTAATTGCATAAGTTTATTTTATAATTAATATAACACAGAATATTTTAAGAATGATTGTGAGTGTAAATGTGAATTATTTTATGAAGCTGTAATTCCGAAGAATATTGGAAGATGGACTGTACATTAAATCATTATTGATGGTAAAAATTGTATAATAATAATAATTTTAATGTATTTAATATGTTTTCTTTAGATCAACCGAATGATATGTTATTGTTGAATGAATGTATGAATATTTTAAAAATACACACACATTATATTGGCAGTAACAGTTTTATTTAAATATGCATAATTTGAATTTATGATATAAATATGATACAACATTACATAAGAAGCTTAGAAATAATTATATGATTCTTTCGTAAATAAATTTTGATTTTTATTTTTATTATTATTGTGTTGGAGTATTAGAATTATATTTATTATTCATACAAGTAATTATTTTATTTCAAGTGAGGAAGAGATCTCAAAGTCTATATTTTATTTTTATTTTTATTGGATAAATTAAATTAAGTTTTATGTAGAAGTTTATATTTGAACTGAAGATTTACCGAATATAGATGATGAAGTATAAATAGTTTTGGATAATTAGTATTTATTTAAAGTTGATGATTGTTTTTCCGGAAAGTTTAAATAAGTTTTAGAGGATATTTTGTAGAAAGAAAGTTATTAAAAAGGAGTAAAATAACACATAAAGTAAAGTAATAATTTTACATAGAAAAGAATTATAAAATTTATCTAATATAATACTTTATGAATTTGAAATTGATGAATAATTTAAATATTATTATTTTAACAGTACATATATGTAATGCATATTTGATAAAACATGTAACATGAATTGCAATAAGTGAAATATAAAATTATAATCAATTCTTTGTTATTACATTACAAGGATACATTAGTTTCTATATTATGCTATTAAAGTAATGCTGATAGTAAAGTAAACACATACTAGTACATGATGAAATGAATAACAGTAATACTTAAGTGATGTAGCAATTTAATTAATAAAGTTTAATTGTTTACATATGCTACATAAATATTATTTACATAAATTTTTCTGTGTAATAATTAAAGTTCACTGATATTTATTTAAAGTCTAAGTTTTGAAAATATACTTCAATGTTATTAGTACAGCATTTTAAAGAATGTATAATTACTTATTAGGAGTATGAATTAATAACAGTGTAAACATATTGTATTATTATTTTCTTATTTTATTTTCTTTGTTTTCATAATTTTGAACTGTAAATATTGTAAATAAATTCTTAGTTGAAGTTAATGTAAATAAATTTGTTTAATTCGTTTTAAAAGTGTGTCGAGTTCATTATTTTACACCACAGCATTTGACAACAGATAATTTGAACAAACATAATATTTGCACAATATGAATTTATTATTATTATTTAGAAATAAACACAATATTTTCCTGATTATTATTTATGAGAATTGATTGACATTATTACATCATATTACAATGGTCATAGAGTAATTATAATGCATAATATAAGAATACAATATTATTTATTGCCACAGATTATTCAGTTGTAAGATTTTGATCTATTCTAAAATTAAGATACTATATGAAAATAAAAGATAGACATGTTATTATTATTTAATGATTGATGATATAATAGGAATAGATATGGTTAAGTTATACCCTAAGAGTATTATTATTATTATTATTATTATTATTATTAAAATAAGTTAGGTGTATTTAAGTTTGATATAAAATCCCATATCATACTTATTTACATGAATTATCATTACTTTAAGATAATTAGAAGAACCTGAGATTATTTAATTATATTTTAAAAATTAAAAGTTAAGATTTATTTTTTATTATTATTAAAGATAATTTATTTTATTTTAAAAGCCATAAGAATGCTGTAGATGTAGTAATAGGATAGTAAGGAGGTAATAGTATTCTTATGCCATTGAAACAATGTCTTGGGAGATATTGACTCAATGTAAATCTACTTATTGCTTTGTAACTTTACTTCACAGTCTCATGATTTTGATAGATACTTATTTAATTAGTACATACTATAGAACTATATTGATTTTAATAATTGATAATAAATTTAATTAGAATGTGATAGTATAAAAGTATATTAAAGATAGATATGCAAATTTTAATTAAACATAATAATTCAATTGAGCTAGACGTATTTCAGATTATATTATACATCGAGAAGTAAGGGTACAATATATATATATCAAAATACAGTAAAATTTACATAAATTATATTATTTTTAGAAGTACTTTGGACTATACATTTTGTAGTCTTTATCAACTATATAACGTTGAATAATCAAAACGAGACAACCCTTAACAATACCCATAGTTCACTTCAGATTTCCCACAATTATGTTATCTTAACATTTGATGACTGGCGATTCATTAACATTTGACGATTTCTTGAAACCAACATAGCCTCTTTTATTTTACGTCTAGTTTATTATGACAACGTGCAATTTGAATAATTTTCATATTCTTATAATCAAATTTAAATCCATATTGACAAGATTAATTATGATTAAATATAACAGATGATGAAGGTTTATTTACATCCATTCCAGATTGTTTCTCTTTTTGAATTCTATTATATTCATCATCTGTTATATTTGATCATAATAAATCTTGTCAATATGGATTTAAATTTAATTTTAAGAATATGAAAATTATTCAAATTGAACGTTGTCATAATGAATGCAAAATAAAAGAGGCTATGTTGATTTCAAGAAATCATCAAATGTTAATGAATGGCCAGTCAACAAATGTTAAGATAACAGAATTGTGGAAAATCTGAATTGAACTATGGGTATTTTTAAAGGTTGTCTCATTTTGATTATTCAATGTTATATAGTTGATAAAAACTACAAAATGTATAGTCGAAAGTATTTCTAAAAATAATATAATTTATGTAAATTTTACTGTATTTTGATATATATATATTGATTTGTATATTACATATATTGTGGAACGAATACAGATATCAAACTTAATTTATTATGTATATATATATATAAAGAGAGTGAGAAAGAGGGAATGGAAAAAAATAATGTGAAACTGATGCAGACTCGCAGGATGAAGAAATAGATATGTAAATGAATAAACAAATAAATGTGTTGATGAATAGTCAGACAGAGAAATGGATCAATAGAAAAAGATGAATAAACAAAGAGAGATAGGGACAGAAAGGAAGTGATTAGGAAAAACAGGTAAATAAATGGTAGAAAAAAAGTGAAATAAATAAAAATGAAATTGGGTATGTAGATGGGTACTTGTACATTGATAAGTAGTTAAATATAACAATAAATAGACAGATAATTAGAAAAATAGGATAACAGATATATTGAAAGTATATAGAGAGATAGATAGATATATAAAGAGATAAAAAATCAGATAAAAGCCTTACAATGATATATACAAAACATGATATTATGTTATATTTCCACATATTTGAACAACAAAAAGTGTTTAAAGTTACTGCATACATCTTATTCATTTACAAAAGTAAAATATCGATATATTAAACACATACAGATTTAAAAACTTAAAAGATTTTTGAAATGATCCCATCGCAATAATTTTAACAATCAAAAATAATAATAAATAAACTCATAATTATAAGAACTTTGTTTCAGTTTAACAGCAGAAGGGTTAGCAAACCATTTTAAATATTAAACTTTATTAGAAATGTATAACAAATGACTTATTGAAATGACAGATGAGTGAAATTGACTTTAAAAAAAACCCATAAAGGAATAAAAAAAGATAGCATGGATTCAACGTTTTGAAAGTAAAAAAAACTTTATAGCATTTCAAAGTAAAAGAAGATCCATACTTTAAATAATTAAATAACTGAAAATTACAGGGATTCAAAGAGTTTAATAAGATTCAAAAGAACTACTGAATATTACAGGGATTCAAAGAGTTTAATAAGATTCAAAAGAACTACCTCATCCTATGAATTTAAAACGAAAAAATTAAAATTTCATTAGAGAAAACTTTTAATGTGACAGGGAAGAGTCACCTCATTATATGAACCAATTATAAGGAATGGCATAATGAAATGGCATAAGTAAAGATTGAAGATATCCTCATAAAAAATTAACTATTTTTAAACTTTAAAAGCAGTAGATAAAAAAGAAATTCCCTTTGAGTGAAAGAATAGATGTTTTCTGAATAAATAACTACTACCAATGAGGATATATATAATAAAATACTGCCCACTGCTTAACTAGCAATGTTAAATAAAAAAGAAATGCCTACAACAATACAATACTAGCCAAAAAAAAAAAAATTTACTAAAAAATTTTCATGACCAGGATTTAGACCTTTTTTTTTTCTATATGTCTAGCATCGGCCGGGAGACGAACCCACAACCGTCTGCAACCAACTACTTGCTTGCAAGGCTGCTGCGATGACCTCTCGGCTAACAACGCTTGACAGGATTTAGACCTTTTCAAGTAAAATTCAACAAGATACATATAAACATCCCATCTTTAACTTCAAACACCAACTTTCTTTAACAACAAAGGCTGTCTTCATAAGATTGACTTTCTTTTGCTCTTCTCATTTATTGTCTTCTTTTGTAAAAGTTCATAAGAATGAAGTTAAAAATACATATAACTCAGCTTTGTATACTCATGAACTTAATTAAGTCAACCCCTATTATTTATAATAAGGGAATCAATTGACCCCCCCCCCATGATTTTATTTCAAGTTAAATCTAAAAACCTCAATTGAGGTTGAACCAACAATTGTTTTATTTCTTTTTAGTGCACAGTCCCTAAAAGCATTTCATATATATATATATAAATATCTCTATTATTTATAAAAATCTTAGCATTTAACTTAAAACACTGAATACTATATCTACAGTAAACTTGTAGAGAAGTGATATCGATTAATTATATTTAAATTATAATAAAATGATTTATTGCGTGGAAACATATAAGTTGTCCAATCACTGGAAATAATGTTGGTTCACTCTATTACTGTAGCAAATCATCAAAAACATTTATACTTAATCTATATAAAAAGTGTGTCCTGCCTTTATGTAATTCAAGTATTCTTTTCATTGGATTTAAAATTAATTTATATAATATGCATTTTCTCAATAGGAATGTTGCAGTCTTATTAGTTAAAAATTTATGAACTGATGATCAGCTGAGGGAAGCAAAAAAATTAGTCGACTCAATTATAAACTCAACTGTGTTAAACATATCATTGGAGTAGGTATAATGTCACTTGACACCCAGTAAAGCTGGGGTTTAAAATAAAGTACAGTTAAGGTCCTTTGATATAATTCATATCTCAACAAAGCAAAAATAAAACATTAGTTTTTCAGTCAGCTATGGAACAGTAAAACTTAATCATTACGTAACTCCCTGAATAACATCATGTGATTACTAAAGACTGATCTATTATAGATTGATGTAAAAAGTGGCAACCAAATATATGACTGCTGAATATATAGGTGCATTATAGAAGTCAATTTAAAAAATTAGTCATGCAAATATAATAGACTTTCCACTGATTTAAAAAAAAATGTTTGATGAGCTTATTAATTCTTTAAGAATTTTCTTTCTTAACCTCTGACAATTTGTGAAGTTTATATTTCTCAATGATTCACCTACTGCAGAATAACTGAAGAGGAACATAAATTCATGAAGTATTTTCATATTCATGTTAAAGAACAAATTTGGAAAATGTGTCAGAAATTTTATGTACTAAATTAATCAATCTACAACATTATGTATTAGATATTTTTCTTGGGCCAATTTATTAGACATCATGCTGACAAATGACTCTTAAGAAACATCATGTAATACTGCTTCATCAGAGTAGGTTACTGAAAAATTATGCAACTCATCTTAATAAGATAGCCACCCTGTGTCAACCAGAGTAATCAATGGATGCCAGAAGGCTTGTGCATAAAATCCCTATCTAGTGCCTAGTCATCCAATATCCCCAGACTAGTTTCTGGCTTGTATCCTTCCGCTGTGAGGAGCCTTGGATCTGAGATCACTGCACCTAGATCTTAGGATCTAATGTGACTATAGAAGCTATTGAGCTTAGATTAAAAATATTGTGTTTTCAATTTCATTCTTATAGTATTATAGTTAGGTAGATATAAAAGGTAGCTGCTGGAGGGTTGCAATAGATCCTAAGATCTAAGTGCAGTGCTCTCAGATCCAAGGCTCCTCACTGGCAAAGGCCATAAGGCAGAAACTAGTCTAAGGACATTGGATGAGTAGGCCCTAGATAGGTATTTTATACACAAGCCTTCTGGCATCCATTGATTACTCTGGTTGGCACTACTGTATGGAGAGAGTTTTGCCTTGTTTAATAACAGTTATGTGCTAGAATAAGAGATGGTGATTATGTGATGTTTAGTGGCTTAACAAGATAGCTAAGTTGTATGACATCATCAATATTTCTTTAGCCCAAAGACTAAAAATAAACTTCTAATGAGAATATTCAATAATCTTTAATTTTCTGAAACTTCCACTAATTGTGCAAAACCAAATACTTATGTCACTGCATAGTTTATCTATGAAGGCAAATCAGTTCATCCTCCTAACTATTTCCAGGTAATTTTCCATTTAAATCTTCTCTTGTAAAGTGGGATATCTCACTATATGACTTATCAAATTCACTCTTTTAATCTTGATATGAAAAGCAAGCAATGTTTTCCCTCCTATCAGAAATACAATTTTTTCATCTGAATGTCTCTTTATTCCTATATGATACAATCCCAGAATAATGGCTTATTATTTTAATATCATTAGTAAAGAGTCCAAATCTCATTAGTCATTCATTAGATTAAAGATTATCCAATAATCTCTAGTCTAATGAATGACTAATAAAACTTATTAATATACTTTCAATAAGTGGTTTGTACCAAAGTTGTGAGGTCAGCATGTTTGACACATTACTAAACTATAGTAATTATATATATATATATATATATATATATATATGTGTGTGTGTGTGTGTGTGTGTATATATATATAATGATAAAGATATGTGTAAGAGACTGTGGTATGGGTCAACTGATAAGTGTTGGTTCATGATGCAATGTGCATCTTGAGAAATATAGATCCTTTTCATGTCTTGGGTGATATGTTTATAATTACAACCCTCCACAAGGTATTAAAAGCAGATAGTAAACATCTTGGGGGGACTATAGATCTTTTTCATGTTTTTGGTCATCCCTTCACAAGTTGTTAAAGTGGATAGAAATCACTCTCTATCTTGCATGAGAGTGGGGTAGTGATAGTTATACTACAGAAATATTAGTCCAAGTATCACTTTTAATATAAAGTAATGAGCCAAATATAACATATCATAATTCACATATAGTAATATAAACATTCAATGATTTAATTTCAAAAATAGTTCCACATCTCACATTTACACTCCATTATATTCAAATTTTTACTACATCACTTTATAAGAATTTTTTTTAATTTGAAAAAAAATAATAGTCAAAAAATAATAAATTCTTACATCAGCTATATAAATATCAAATTTTTTTTTTCATATGTCAGCATCAGCCGGGAGGCAAACCTGCAACAATCATCTGCAACCAACTGCTTGCTTGCAAGACGGCTGTGCTGACCTCTTGGCTAACAAGGCTTGACAATTTTTTATATACATAAAAAGCCTTTTTCAGCACCTGATTTGGTGTCCTTTTCAAATGTTAATAATTTATTACGTTCACAAACTATTAAAAACATAAAACCATCTAGTGTTCAGTAATTAAATTAAAGCAACCAAAACAAATATATATCCTTAAAATAAATCAAAACTGACACACAAATCCAGTAATTACAAAATAATTGACTATATCATAACAATATAATAAATAAAATTAATTACATGCATTTTTTAACAATTATATATATGCTAATTTATAAAATTTTCCATTCATTTTTAATTAATCAATTATTAAGCAAATTTATAAAGTCTTATAAATATTCATACAATTATTTGAATTATTATTAATATACTATGCTTCATCCATTTGTCTTCTTTTTGGATCTTTGATATAATTTAAACATTTAATACTTTTTGTAGAATCTATTCTATGCCCATATTTTAAGTAAGAATACATTATGCAGATTTATCATCTTTTCTATTAATTGCTTTGCATTATATATTTCATTATTTAAAATATGGGCACAGAATAGATGCTACAAAAAGTATTAAAACAATAAAAGACTTTATTAAGTTGGATATCTTTTCACAAATCTAAACGAGTTGATAAAATGGATATGTCATTAAAATTCATCATATCAATTCTTTCATTAATACTCAAAACATGATCAAAATATTCTTTCCACTGTATAAGAGATGAGTATCACTGAAATTTAATACAAGGGGGGCTATCATTTCTCATGTCCACATTTTACTTTAAATGCATCAAAAGACAGTCTACCTTTGTTGCCATTTTAATTCACCAATGATTTTTAAGTTTTCTTCTCGGCCATTGAACACCTGTGCTCAGATCTTTGTTTGTCATGAAGTTACACATTTAATTGATTATTTTGACAAGCAGACAATGCCGAAAAAATACTCTTTCCACTGGTCAAAGTAACATTACCATCATATAAGAGAGCACCATTGCTGGAATTTAATATGATTGTGCTACCATTTCTCTGGTCTATATATTGTTTCCAATGCATCAAAAGATGATCTAGAATGGCCATGATCAGCAAATGTCTATCTTCTTTGCAGTCTTAAATCACCAACCCCTTTAAAGCTTTGTTGTTAGCCACTGAACATCTGCATTAGGATCTTTATGTTTATTATGATGTTCCACATTTAATATATTATTTCGCCAAGAAAAGAATGTCACATTTTTAAATTGAATCACTATTATGATCTCTGTCAGAAAACAAGACATGATTCTTTTTTTAATAAACCCCAAGATATCCGTAGCACCCTCTAGAGGTCTGAAGATCCATATGAGTAATTTTACTGATAATAGCTGTTGAAATTTAGTACATATCGTAGATTCTTCTAAAGAATGAACATCATTTTTTGGGAATACTATTGGAATAACACCTATTTTTAATCCAATTATCATTTTAATCTTAGAGTATATTAATCTGTTATCTGTTCAACAGTATGAGCATGTCAGTGCTTATCAATGCGAACTTCTCTTGTATAATGGATGTTAATAGCAATGTAATATATTAAATGTCATTGTTTTGAGCAAGGATGCATCTGTGTTCCTTTGCAGTGATTTCTCTCCCTGAACCAACTATTTGTAGTAGTACATCTATGAGATATACATAAATTAAATAATAATAAATCTTTAGAATTTACAGCCCCAGTACCATTATTTCCAATAATTTTTGGTCAAAGTCTCCTATTCCTACCAACATGTGCATTAAACATATATATATAGTTTGAATAATACATAATTTCCAGAAGTTTTTACTATAACATGAAATAAATTCTATAACGCAAAAAATGTATTCAAAACAACCGATTCACAAGCATATTAGATGCATGTTATATGTATTCATTTCGCTGTGGATTACATAATGTGCATTATTTTGCTTACTTTAGCATATGATGTTGATAGATACCGCAGATGGAACGTTTTAGTTAACTAATATAAAAGTATAATTAAAAAGAAAATGTTTGAAATTTATTTGATAAAATTATCATAAATGAGTAAACATAAAAGGAAAAAATTAGCAAAATTGGAAGACTACATTATCAAAACTTCCCTTTTAAAAAAAAAAAAAAAAAATCAATACATTAATTTACATTAATCACAGCAATTGCAAAACATCTCATTGTTTAAAACAATATATAATGTGCCACTCGAAATGCTAGAAAAATCGTTACCATTTGAGCAAACTATAAATTAATATCAATATCTAAAATCTTTTTTTTTTTAATTTATTACAAATATATACTGGTCATATCTATCGGTTGTATAGGAAAGAGTGGGGAGCTAAAGGGAGTTTGAAAAATGTGTTCAAATTCCCTATAATTATTACATACAACCTTAAATAGTTTTAAGATAGCAAGTTTCACACAAAATATAAACAGAGAATTCAATATTTTATCAGTCATTCATCAGACTAAAGATTATCCACTTACTAAATAATATTTATATAGGGCAATTTTCACTATACCACTCCTCACGCAAGGTATGGTCTGAATTTTATTCGCTTTAAACACCTTGTGGATGGGTGCAATCATAAATACGTGACCAAAGACATGTGAAAAAGATGTACAATCTCATAGATGCACATTTCAAGCTGAATAAGCACTCATCAGTTGGCCTAGATCACAATCTCTTACTCATATCTTTATCATTGTTCAGTAATAGACAGTCAATTACTACAGGCGTAATTGATATGATAAAATTTTGACACATACCACCTGATAGAACTATACTAATAATTTCTAATAGTCATTTCCATAGACTAGATATTACGAAGTAATAGTATTTCTGCAGTGTAATTTTCAGTACAACAATCTCACACAAGGTAGTACTGATTGCTATCGGCTTGTAATACCATGTGGAGCGGTGTGATCATAAACATTTGACCAAAGACATGTGAAAAAGATATATAACCCCCAAGTACACATTTTGTACCAAGCCAGATTGGCCAGAACATAATCTCTTACACATATCTTTATCATTGTTCAGTAATAGACAGCCAATTACTAGTTGATAAATGACAAAACTTTGCCACATATCACTTGATAAAACTATATAATAATAAATTTTTATTAATCATTTAGTAAATGTGGGATTATCCACTTAAGGAATAGTATTTCAGAAGTATAATTTTCCCACACCACTTTTACACAAGTTAGTGACTGCTTTCTACCAGCTTCTAATACCGTGTGAAGGGAGGCAATCATAAACATATGACCAAAGAAATGTAAAAAAAGATGACTTACCCCCAAGATGCATATGTTGTGCTGAATCAGCCTTCATCAGTCAGCACATATCACAATCTCTTCATATTGGAGATCATACATCATGTTCACATGTTTGTGGTCATAGTAATAAACACACGATATTTTAAATGGGATCAAGAGAGATTGGACAATTTGACAATTTATACATAAAACTAAACATTTTCTACCAGATAGGAGCCTACACAAACTATCCTACCATTCAAAAAAATCATCTAACAATTCCTAGTTTAAGGTAAGCTGAAAAAATATACATTAAAAATCCTTGTCAGCCAGAATGTGGTGAACCTGATACGTAATGGATTCTTCTTCACTGTTCTTTGCTTAAAAAGTGTCACAAAGTCTATTTTCCTTCTCTACGATTAAATACTGTAAGTCAGGGAAAAAAGACTAAACGGGAATATGGAGGTGGAAAATAATCAATACATGTTTTCCTGAATTCGATAAGACTGAATAAAGAATCAGAAAATTATCATCAGACACAAATAAGCTAATAATCATCATCAGACATCCTTTATAAGTGGATTTAGAAGAAGCAGGCTATAAAATGTTAGGCTAACTATCATCAAGTCAATACTGATCATGATTTAAATTATAAAAAAGTATCGATCAATATTTATTGCTACATGCACATATCAAAATGTTAAAATAATTATAAAAGTAATTTATCAGAGAAAGTTGAAATTATAATAGTGCTCATTATATCAATGCCATGAACCATCTGGTATTATGGTGGTCTGACCATTAGTAAACTAGAGGTCATTATCATAAAACATAAAAATTAAGTGTCTAGACTTTACTGATAATGCTAAGTGTATATTTATCAAGTAAATTATGTAGATCTAAACATCGTATGACCAACATTTCATATGCAAACACAGGCTGTTAATAACAGTCGCAAAATCACCACACAATAGCAGCACCATGTGGAAGCATTCTTAATCAATGGATGCAAGAAAGTTTGTGCATAAAATTCCTATCTAGTTCCTGCTCATCCAAGTTCACCACATTAGTTTCTAGGTTGTGGCTTTCATCAGCGAGGAGTCTTGGATTTGAGAGCACAATATCTTCATCCTAGTACCTAATGGAACACTCCAGCAGCCACCTTTTACCTATTTGGTTAACTATAACACTAGTAGTACAAGATAAAAACACAATGTTTTCAATTCAAGCTTATTCACTCGTACAGTCACATAGGTCTAGACTAAGTTCACCATCTATACATTTTGGTTTCTTTGTCTTTTTCTAAAACCAGTTACCTTTATCCCATAGGTAGGATTGGTTTAAAATCATCAAAACTTTTAAGTAAATAACATTTCATATGCTTACACAAGCTATTAATAACAATAGCAAACTCTCAATACAGTAGTGCCACTAATTGCAAACCAGAAATCAATGAATGCAAGAAGATCTGTGCATAAAATCCCTATATAGTGCTTACTCTTCCAATATCCCTAGTCTACATTTTAGCATGTGGCTTTCATCAGTGAAAAGACATGGATTTCAGAGCACTGCACCTAGATCTTAGAGTCTAATGCAACCATCTAGCAGTGGCATTACATCAATTTGGTTAACTAGAAAGCTAGGAGTCCAAGATAAAAAACACAATAATGTTTTCAATCTAAGCTCACACACTTGTATAATCATAAACATCTGAACTTAGTTCAGCATCTATACATTTTGGTTTCTTTGGTATAAATGAAACTTTTATATTAGCAAACATCCATCTCCAAAAAATACAGAAATAACTGTTGATGAATAATTTCTCTCTTAGGCATATGTTTATGTAAATTGATTTACAGCCAACAAGATTTGACTTAAAACAAGAATGGAAGAAATATTCTTTCCTTTATTTACTTTTTTCACTTTGAGTCAGTAATCCAAAGAACTATGTAAACACTGATACCTTAATTAGTGTTAATCATAAATGCACCGAAAAGTAGTTCAGTAATACAGATCACTTTTCAAAATTAAGTAATATACTAAGAATAAAATATTCTTTCAGTAGTGATTTATATATAATCATGTAAGGTGAAATCAGAACATTCAGACATAAGCTAGTTGTATTAATTGGCCTCCACTCACTCATCAATAGATGTATTAAAGCATAGGTGAATCACCTATGCTTATAGTTCATTATTATATAAATGTACATCTATCGATCGTGCTTAATTTGGGATTCGATTCTATTAAGAGCCTGATAATTCAAATGACAAGGTATTTACACAAATTTAGTTCTATACATTGCAGAAAAGAGACAGTATGCCATTTTAAACTTCTAATGACTCTGGATTCTCTTAATTTTTAATATCTGTAATTAATTTTTATTAGTGATTTACATGTAACCAATTGGCAAAACCAGAACATTTAAACATGCATTATTGGTATTAATTGGCTTGCACTCATTTGAATATAATTTTAGTTCAGCATTTACAGTACACCTGGGTCTCGTTTTACGCGATAGGTTCCTCAGAAAACACGTGCTATCGAAATTGTGCAAAAATAGATGTAACTTACCTTGAAAAAAAGGGGATACGGACTGTGATTTTTCAAAAATCGCATAAAAGCAAAGCACCAACATAAAATTACTTTAAAATTCACGTAAAAAAAAAATAAGAAAATAAAATGTGACTAATAAAAAATTTCAAATTGAAAAAAATTGATACAAGACAAACTTTTTTTAACTATAATATTTAATTTTATTCAAAACAATATATTTTTATGCATAATATACAGTAATTTACATTTCTTTATACACACTTTAATTATTATCACTATTTGCCGATAAACAGGTTCATTTGCAAACTGGTAAAAATTCAGATTCTTCATAAGAGGAAATACAACTAGCACCAACATCACTCTCATGTTGTGTTAATGGTTTTCTGGTGACAACGTAATTAGTAATTAATCTAACAACTAAAAATTAAATTCTTATTTTTGTCTTTAATTTTTTAATTTTCAATTTTAATTGTGCCCACTGCTATTACTCACCTTTTAAAAATAAACTTGCGGACACTAAATGATTAATAATTGATTACGTTCTTTTTTAAAAAGCAAAAACAGAATGTGATTTAAAATGCAAAATTAACACGCACAATGTTTGAACAAATTTACATTATAATCTTGTAAAATTTAATGTGTGTATACATAAAATGTGGAAATCATGATTTTAATTTCATTATTGCATAAAATCTCACTATTATAAAGCACTGAAAATATTGAAATTACTAAGATGAAAGTCGAATTCCAATAATGTGCTATTACTTTCAATATGACGTAAGTGTGTGAAATTTATTATTTAAAGTAATAACGCATTATCGGAGTTCGACTTCCGGAGAAACGTGAATCGCGTAACTTCAAAATTGTGTTAAATAAATCCACGTAAAAAGAGACCCAGGTGTATCTAAAAATTAAGCTGTCAAAAATAAAAATTAAGTGTTCAACTTTATAATCACTTTTAGTTACAAGGAATATTTCTAAACATGAGTATCCAAAGCTTTTACTTCTCATCACTTAACACCAAAAGTATTTTAAAAAGTTATTGCTTTTTTACTTAGAGCACTTTCAAAATTATTTTGTACTTTTTCATTTAAATTTGGATATAATTCACTGCCACTATATGGTAGTACTGAGTGTGGCATAAAATAAAAAATTTAAAGTCCTTGATATTTTTTTTTTTTGCTAAAATTGTTTGCGAATTAATACAAATATACTGTCATCAGGAATAAATATGGGTCAGAAATTGAGAAGTAAGTAAAAAATCAGTTACAAGATTTCATCAAGACAGCAAACAATATATATATATATATATATATATATTGTTTCGATATATATATATATTATATATATTGTAACAATATTTATAAATTGCCATTTGTAACAATATTTATAAATTAATATAAATATGTATTTGTAATTATTAAATTAATATAAAAGATATGTATTTGTAACTATAATTTGTGACTATTTTAATATGTCACATTGGTAACCATAATAAATATTTAGATAGGAAAAATTATTAATTATTAGATATATGCCTATCCAATCTGTACCATTTGTAACTATATTAATTCATCATAGCATAGATAAAGAAATTATAGAATCACTGTGCCACTTGAAAATATCAGCATTAAAGATTCTTGGTATTTATTTATATATTGGGGCAGTCATCTGAACAATAAAACATACTGTCCATTGTCATCTAATAAAAATAATATTAAATATAGCAACTGAATAAAAGTACCCACTATGAGATTCCTGGAGTGCCTTATGCTTATCTCCAATACTAGGTTCTTCTAATAAAGAATCCTTCCTATTCTTCTTTCCAAATATATAAGACCATTCATGGTCATATGCACACACGGGTGCTATTCATGACAACTTATAAAAAATATATTTTATAAAACTAATATTATGAAGTTGGAAAGGGATGATATCACTCTTTATTCAGTTTAGCTAAGTACATGTGTTTTCCCATGAGTGCCACTAGATTGTTTTCAATCTAGATAAGTATCTATTTATAGTGTACTTGAGTTCAAACTCATTCAGTACATATTTATTACACATGACTTGGATGACTATTGAACAAAAATGACATTCTTACATTTTATCTATATTGATAAAATTACAAGATCCCAATATTACCAAAGTTTATACTATAGATCAAAGATTCTTATAGACATTGCTAGCCATTACGTATATTGATGAACAGACATGTATAATCCTATTAATGGCTTCCAAACAAGCATGTGAAGACCATTATTGATATTGATGGCCATTTAACTAAATTATTTATCACAATAAAGGTAATAATGATGATGATGATGATAATAATATCATAATAATGATAATAATAGTGATATCATAATAATGATTATAATAGTGATGATGATACCAGCCATGGCTTATCAATAAACTCACAACAATAAATTCATCTTCATAAACTTATAGGCATCTATTAAAATTATCCTATTTCATACTGGGATTTAATAATACTAATGGTGATGATTGATCATCATGAATCTCTTTGTGCATAATATTCAATTTTCTATAAACCCCTATTTACTAAAACATATTCATTACGCTAAACATTAAATTTAATGATTATAATTTATTAATGATGATTGATGGCGATCATAACTTTTATATAGTATTATTTGAAACATTTTTAACTAATAACATGATATCCATCTTTGATGAGGATGATCTAAATTCATGGACACAACACAATTTTAGCTTTCTACGTTGAACTATAATTATCAAAATTTGGTTATTCTCAAGCATAATCCTTAAATACTTAAATATCAACATTCTAGTTTACCTATTATTTTTTTTGTGGACGCTTAATATTTGCAAGTGATTGCTCAATATATACGAATGGTAATACTTAATAACTGCGAGCAATGATGATGAATTAAAATGATAGAATTAAGACAAAAAAAAAAAAAAAATTCTTAATAATAACTCGGAAACCAATTAAGATATATAATTATATTTTATTAACACTACTACTCTTTCTTTCCTTCTTTAAAGTCAAATCGACAATTAAATAAATGGCTTATTACCATAAAAAATTTACATAAGTATAAGCGAATAAACTTAATATATAGGTTTGTCATTTTTCTTGATATCTCAAAATAAGCTGACTTAAATCAATATTAGAAAAAAAAATACATATTCTATAAATGCTTATTTAAGAATTTTCTTACTTATCATATCATAAAATAAATTTCAGGTAAACTTGTATGTGTTATTTCATTTCCATTCAAATGTAATGCCCTACTTTTCAATTTACCATTTTAAACTAATCATATATAACCTATTCTTTGATGTGTTTGATAAGCAATTAACACATTCATGCATTCGGGTAATGTTAACATGTGTTTAAAATGTATACCCATAAATTACATATATAAAAATATCTTTTTTCTTTTGGCAACCTATATAGCTTAAAGAACATAAAATACATATATTAATTTTTTAAATATGCAACAAGATAAAAATAAAAAATACAAACATTATAAATGCATATATCCATAGGTTACTCATTCATCATTAACAACTGAAGAACAATTAAAAAAAAAAACATTTCAACATTACAATATATAATAAAAAAAAACAATAAAAAAAATAATGAAAAATTTAAGTTTAAAGATTTAAACTATGTTTGAGCTATGTTGTGAGATATTGCAAATAACTATAGATAAACAAGTCTTTAATGTTTCTGTATCAAAAAAGAAAATTGCTTTGACCAGTAAATTAAGGTTTACTTTTAATAAGCAAAAGAATAAAATCGGTTAAAGAAAGTTCATATTTACCACGCCTACTTTTTACTTCTTATTAATGTCCTAGTTTGAATTTTCAGACTGCTTTTCTTGTTCTACCAACAACAACAACAACAAAAAAGAAGGAGTTATTGCAGATACTTTTAAGATAATGCCGAATCAATTGACTTTGCTTGTTTCTTCAATTCCATTATTATTCACTGTTGATTGGCTTCCTTCTACCATTTAAAAATTATTATAAGTACTTTGAATAAGTAGGTACCAGTGGATTTGCTTGTCTCTCTCTCCTTTAAAAAAAAATTGCTGTTGACACTTTAGATGATTGAGGTAAATCAACAAAAATTTGATTTATGGCTTCAAACTTGGTTCTAAGCTATAGCTGTTATAAATTTTCTTTTCCTCCTATTTCTCTCATTCATTCAAGGCAATGAGCTTTTAATAAGCTAGGAACTAGAAACAAAGCATTCCATATAGCTTGTGTGGTTGGCTTCAAATCTCTGTTTACTTTGTTGGTTATTACTGGATACATGAAACTTCATAGACAGTCATGATGATTTTGACACTCATTCTGTAGTAACTAGGGAAGCAGAAAAAAATGGTTTAGCAATGCAGAGGCATAGTATTATGCATAACCAAATATGTTAATATCATTTTTATAATTATTACTAACTTCTTAATAAATTCAATCTTGTTCCATTTCTCTCCTCTTCTTTTAATATTGCTTGGAAATTTAGCTTATATAAACGCACATTTCATTTGCTCTTTTTTTTTTTTCAACTTTCAGAAGAGTGAGAAAAAAAATTAAATGAGTTCACTCTCTTTTAAAAAAAAAAAAAAAATCCAGAGCTTGACCATTTCTGCTTAAGAATAATAACAAGGAAGGACCGACTTCTGAGTTGAGTCTAAAAATAATAATAATTTGAGTGAGCTCTCACTCTAAAAAAAATTAATGACTAACTCATCATCTCTCTAAAGAAATTTTAAGACTAACTGATCATCTCTCTCTTAAAAATTTATGACTGACTGATCATCTCTTTAAAAATTGAAGATGACTGATCATCTCTCTAAAAAATTCTATGACTGACTGATTAAAAAAAATTTAGAGACCCAGCTGCCTAAAAAAAATGTTTTAATCATTTATATCGCGAATTTCAACCAAAGAAAAAAAAAACATCGCAAATCTTTATCCAAAAAAAATCAAAAGCTTCCAGTTTGATGTCGGTCACAATCAATAAAGACTTAAAAATTATGATCGCTATCGATTATCCACATCAAAGCACCTCTTGCTAAAAAATAATCTTAGAGATACAGATAACAACAAAGCTGGCCATCTATATGCCACTCGGGAATAAGTGTGAAAGCATCTTTGTGTTTGTACAGATCTCATTCATTGTTTCACATGTGTACATTTTTTTTATCCTTATCTAACAATTTTAATTGCACTTATTTCTACACTTTTCTGATTTACTCTATTTTAACAAAATGAAAGTTAAATAAATTTAACACATATTATTTAATAAAAATATTATATAATAATCCATAAAAAGTCTGCTTATTCATAATAATAAATCTATACATATAAATCTCTGCATGTATAAAAAGAATAAAAAAATTTTTTTTTTAAATAATTGAATACTATATATATATATATATCGACATTTGCCTCACCCCCAAACAAAAAAAAAATTTGAATATAAAAAATTGCTTAGGTCATGAGTGCCATTGGTTTTAGGCTATGTCCATTATATGTGCCAGCACCTCCTTCCTGACGATTCTAGTACAAATGCATTTTCCCCCTTTTCTTTCCTTGAGAATGAATGGCCCTTCATATATATATTATAGAACTTTTGAAGGTATGCTTCTGCGGGTCTTACTTTGCATTTGTTGATGGGAATCATTCCCAAGGCCTACCTATGTTTGGTTTACTAGGTTTCATGGGATAGCATCGGCCCTAATTGGTTGTTTATAATCCTAATGGTGCAGTCTTATCAACTATATCTCTCCTCCATCCTAGAATAACAACCTTTCATTTTGCTTTCTGCAACTCCCAGGGCATCCAATGGGTCTGCCTTCTCATTGAGAGGGTACATCATCCACTATCATATATATATTCCCAGGCATTCCTATGTTTGGTTTGCCAGGTTTTGTGGGGAAATTGTCTGCCCATTACTTGGTTTGTTCCCATCTCATATTAGAGACTTTATAGCCATAGCTCTCCTCTCCTCTCCTGATAACTTTCAGCCATCCTTTTGGTAGTTCCCAATGTCTCAAACTTGTCTGCTACATTTACTGGGGCATATACATCAGCAGCTATCTTTAATTCTAAGAAACCAAGCTTTACAGCTACCACATCTTTCCCTGAGGTCAAATTTGTTCCTGTACATATGGCTACCTTTATTTCTAGGTTATGTATCTCACTGTATATACCTCTTTGGGATTACATTGTTCTTGAACAGCAGCTACCTCATCATTTTCATAGGCTTGACTACAGTCACACAACTCTCTGGCACTATTTCTTGTTCTGGACTGGTCATCTTTTTATCAGTTTCTTTACCTAAATCAGTTACTTGATCATTCATTTCCTGGTGACTGGTTGAATCATCTTTATTGTCAAGTCCCTGGGAAACAGTCACTTGGATAGACTATTGCATTGTTTGGAAGTGCCGATCAAACATCTGGTTTCATCCCTGTAATTGATTGATCGAATCTCTCGATTCAGGTGATTCATGAGAAATTTGCATCCACTCTGGAGGGGCCTTGCTTCTCTACTTCCAAGTCTTAGCGAGGCTTTGATTCGTCACAAATACTTGCTCGCTTCTATTTTCAAAGTCTTAGAAGCATTAATTATATATCTGACCAAAACAAAATACTGCCTTGCTCTCTCTGGGAGTCCCAGAGGCGAAATATTATGTAATCAGAAAGAATTATCACCTTGCTCTCTCTGAGACTCTTGAAGGCGAAATATGAGCCTACTGTTAACTGCTTCATGATAAAACAACTGATATTATAATCTGGTTGGAGCAGTGAATAGAGATAAATCAATCACCAGTGGCTGTGAATACACATCACATTCTCAAGACAGCTACAGCAAAAAATTCTCCATCTAATCATGTAACTGGCAACCCAATAATGAAAACTCCAACAATCATGTCGTCAACATCAAACCATAATTTTCTATAACACAAACTTTTCAAATATGAACAAAATTATTCCCACACTTCAAGGCTAGCTAATATTTCTAGCACTTATTTAATTGATGACAAAATATATATTAAAAAAACTGTTATTAAGCTTTAACACATTACAAGCTGTGATATCATTATATTTAAAAATTGAAGCTAGCTCTATAATGACTATGACTGTTCTATCATTAATCAAAATGCAATAACAGTAATCATCATATCAAACATCAGACTAAATATTTATATGTATACACTAATAATAAAAATTGCACAGAAAAAAAATATCCTTTTTTTTTTTTAAACTATACATCTGTCTCATCATTATATACTATAGCATCTCTCATGTATGTGGGGTATTTCAAGCCATTGTTTGACTTCTTTTGTTTAGTTGATTCATTTAACAACAATATTTATAAATTGCCATTTGTAACAATATTTATAAATTAATATAAATATATGTATTTGTAATTATTAAAATTAATATAAAGATATGTATTTGTAACTAATTTGTAACTATTTTTAATATATCATATTGGTAACCATAATAAATATTTAGATAGGAAAAATTATTAATTATAGATATATTAACATATCAATCTGTACCATTT
>JAQFVV010001514.1:0-64508 GCA_028023455.1 Epiperipatus broadwayi
CTCTCTGTCTAAAGTGTTTAAGATTTTAATCTGGTAGGGTTTGAACTTGGATGCCCTACAGCTTCTTTTATGGTTATATAAAATTGTGATGATGATTTTGTTTTACACTTTCTTACGTGCACATTACTATAAATTTAGCTAGTGACTAAATTGTAATGGCACAATATATATATATATATATAGCGCCTATACAATATATTTATATATATATATATACAGCTATTATCATTAATATATATATATATATATTAATGATAATGCTGTCAAGATGTTTAAATTCACAACATTGGTTTAAACTTTAGTTTAAATTTTAAATCTGATATATTTAATTTAACTTGGGCCATCTCAATTCCCCAATAACTTGGTAGTAATTTCAACTCTGGATTTTTTTTACTATAAGGATAAATTTTAGAAAAATATTATTGCAAAAATAAGATTTAAAATTTCATTCACATACTATATTGATACAGGTGTGCAGTGGCCTGATTTTTGTTTATGACTATTTTAATTTAAAATTAAGAATTATTAGAAACTTTTAAATAAAATTGTGTTATATATGTGTCATGGGGATATGTGAACTTCACACATATACATTTGATTTTTAATATAAAATAACAAATTGACTTATTTAATATAATAAAATCTATAATTTAAAAAATATGATTTTAAATAAAAAATACACACTGTAATACAGCTGTTTATTTACACACACACACATATATATATATATAACTGTTTATTTACACACACACACATATATATATATATAACTGTACTAACACATATACATGTAATCATAGAAGGTTTAAATATGGCACAGATGGAGCTATGGAGAAAAACAGGTGAAATGTATGAGGTCAGGAATATACCATTTCACTGGATATAAATCAGCTTCAGGAAAACAGGAAAATTTCTATATGATATTTTTTCAAAAGCAGGATAGTTAAATTTAAAACACATTATTATTTTGGAAGGGGTTGAATTTTTTGTATAATTAAAAATATATATGTTTACTTAATTTGGGCCCGTTTATTCTATACTAGTTTTACCTCCTGATGTCGCGTTAAAAGTTAGAATCCTGCCAAAACTCAAATAAATTCCCTTCAAAAGCTTAAATAATATCACTAGGAGGGTTGATTATATAAATAAAAAAAACATATTTTTTTCTCAAATTCTAATGAAGACATTTTAAGACCTTGGGGCCCCTTAGAATTCTGGGGCCCCTTATGATTCTGGAGTCCTATGTGGCTGCTTAGTCTGCCTACTGCTTAATCTGCCTCTATATATTGAAGCTGGAAATCTGCCCTGCAGATTTGCACTTCACCTAGTGCCAATTATATAGTCACTAGAACTGGTTTGAATCCGAATTATATATATATATATATATTTAATAGGCAATTGTATATATATATATAGAGAGAGAGACAGAGATGTATGGATACATAAACATTTAGTTAATTTGCCCGTATATGTGCATATGAAAAGTAACATTTGAAAGTTATAAAATTTTATAATTTTATTTCAATAACTTTCTAACCAATTTATATCATATATAAAACAATTTATACCTTGTACAGGCTTAAAGCTGCATTTATATATGTAATATATTTGGGGTTTGAACTCAGTCTTTCACATGACCCACCACTCTCAGTGCCATCTCATATTGCTGACTCACCTGATCACACACATGTTGAAAAGATAAATAATCACCAATATATGTATTTCATGCTAAACCAGCAATCATCTGTTGGTCTAGTTTACTATTCTCACACATATATATATAATCAGTACTCAGATTTATATTAAGATAGCCAATATTTATACTTTAATGGATAGGCTTCAAACTATTTCAACTCATAACTTTTTAGCCTTCCATTTATAGTAAATATATTTTGTAAATCTGCATGTAGTAATTTATATAAAAATAGAATGGCCAATTAAGAGACAAACCACGGTATTTTTGAAAGTTTATTGCTTCTAATTTATGTAGAAATAAAATTATCATTTAGAAGACAAACCATGGTAGTTTTGAAAGTTTATTGCTTCTAATTTATATCGAAATACAAATATCATTTAGAAGACAAACCACTGTAGCTGGGAAATTTTATTGCTAGCAATTTCTGAGTTTAAGTAATATTTAATAGTTAAGCAATGCAATTAGTTTTATAAATTTTGTGGAACTTTGTATCATTCTTAATATACACACAAGGTCATAGATGCCAGAGATTCTTAATTATTTTATCTGGGCATTTATTGCTCTGATCTTTTTCATTCCTGCAGTGACTGATTCTTTAATGTGTACTTGTATAAATAGCTAAAATTTTATATTTTCTGGTCTGCTTTTTGTTTTGTGCTCCAGTAGGAGATATACTTCATGCAAGTTTGCATTGTGCAGCAAAATCATGGAGGGGTAAAAGAAATTGTCCACCCCCTGCCTCTGGGAGGTTTACCTAGCTCACTGTGCCCAGTTAGAAACCTCTCAACCTAATACACGAACTGTCCAGAAAATGTGTGCTTAAAAGACTCTTCGATCTCTACCAATGCCTGTTTCAAACCCAAGCTAGCCCATGAACATGATCCACCAATTACCTACATCGTTGCGTCCACAAGCCCAAGGTAATATCTATTTTGTTGCCAACTATGAACTCTGAATTAATAAATTGTTCTAATTCTAAACTACATTGTACATCATTCCTTCTTTAATTAATGTTAAAGTTATTATATAAATACTAATAAGGTCTGCGATTTATTATAATATTTTGTTTTGACTATATTGTATGCCTTTCCTTCCTTCCTAATTTTAAAGCTGTCACATAAATGCTAATAATGTCTGTGCAATTTATTATAATGCTATATTAATTTTCTGTTTTGGTGCGGCAATTTAGAATTAATTGATTTTTCTTAGTATTCTAATTACTTTTGATATGCCAAGAAAGTATACAATCTGGCGAGTCTTAACTCCCTCCCACCCAATAGTTTTCTCCTGTTAAACTAAGGAGACGTAAATTTCCTTAAAATTTGTTGTTATAAACTCACTCGGTTTTATACAAATTATTTTCAATAATGTTATTCTTTAAATGACCAGAAGGTCTTGATATTTACATTGAATTATTACATCTAACTATAAAAATTTAATTCTCATCTCATTATTAACAGTTGTTATCATTTTAACTAAGTACATTTCACAAGCAGTGAATTTAATATGCAATTTCTAATTTTATTTTAATAATTGTAACATGAAAGGCTGTTATTTTGTAAGTAATCACAGTTATCTGTGCAATGACTGCTGGTAGAAATGTGGAGATATTTCTGAGGGATGGGAGAGAGCAATTTATCCCTTTTAGTTTTAACTCTGACCCCCTTTATGTGCGTTTATTGATCGTTAGTTAACTGCCCAAAATGATTTGCATTTAAGCTTTCCATTGCACAGGAGAGCATCTTATAAGAGTCAAGTGTTTATTAATTTATCATGGTCATTAGTGACATGAACTAGTTATATGTTTTGGGCATAATAAGTGTATCATTGCAATCGTTATTTATAATTTTCCTGCTTTGTCATTATTTTGGGATCTTCAGAATGACCAATCCCACTATTCATCATCCCTCTAAAAGTAGATGTATTTTCCTACTTGAGATCTTCTCCAGGCACCCCCAATGAATGAGTGTATGGGAAACATATGGATGAAACATCCCCACACCCACTTGTGCCATTATTCTTCTGAGATATGACCTTGGCCATCATGCAGGCATACTCCTTTTTGTACCAATGTGACAAAGCCACTCAAGACCATCTTAAATGATCACTCCTCTAGATATTATTGTAAGTGATAATGTAATACCACATTATTATTAAGTTTTCTATTCACCTGCAATGCTCTTTATTAGTCGTAATTGCATGTCATTCGCCATTCATTCGTTTTAATTTTTAAGTCAGATTATGCATTACAGCTTCTTTTAAGCTGAATAGTTTTGCTCCCACGCATCTGAGTGATCTCCCAAGTATCGCACATTTTTCAAATCACACAACCCAAATTCTTATTCCTATATATGTAATGACCAATACATCTTATTAATGTGAATCTATAATATATTAGATGTGGATTAAGTTACAAGGTATTATTGGTAACCTAATTGATTTATTTGATTCTTGGCATATTAACCACACAATATCTGAGCAACCGCACAAATGACCCTTGTTCTAGATATGTAATAATTGCACTAACTAACTGTATGTAGTAACACTTTATGTATTTATATAAATTCTGATTTACTGACTCATCTCTAAAGTGCGTGATTGCAATTCAAACCACAATCAAAGTTGTAACTACCATTGCCCATACATTCTATACAGCTATTTTTGTTATTACCATATTTAATGGTATAATAAATTTATATCATATTATTTTCTATATTCTCACAGTTGTTATTCATTGCCCGAATCTCTCGTATGACTGTTTAGGTTAAGTTAAATTATTTCAAATTCAAATGAAAGATTTTATTGGTATTATTAATTAATTCCATTTATTTAAAGTTGCCTTGAACAATATTAAGTATCTGAGTATTTATCTATAAAAGAATAGCCTACCCCACTCTTTAAGCAATATATTTTGTAATAATTATCGGCTAATTATTTAAATATTATCGATTTCAAAGTCTCTTTGCTCACCCTGTTCTCACTGCTGGGATTGGAGTAAATGAAAACTGCTAGTATCCTCAAAAGTGTTGTCTATATAGTCAGAGACCCTGGATCATGGGCAAATAGGTTTGCATTTAGTATTGTTCCAGACCTGCATATCTCGCACAATGCAAGATTGCTATAGTTTGCTTGGATTCTAGGTCCTGTTGAATGAACACATGATTTTGATGGGTACAATATATATATTTAACATAATACATTCTAAATTAAGGTGAAATCTAAAAGAAATAGTAAAAGATCCATATATGGCTTATATATATAATATCAATTCATCATCATCATCATCATCAACCATTATCAATCCACTGCAGGATGAAGGTCTCTCCAAGTTTAATCCATCTTTCCGATCTTTAGCTTCTCTTCTCCACAACACCCCTGCACATTTTCTTATTTCATCCATCCCTTTCACATGTGGTCTCTTTCTGGGTCTTTTACAATCTCTTGGAATCCAGTTTAAAATTTTAATTGTTCATCTATTATCATCTCTTCTAGCAATATGTCCAGCCCAACTCCATTAAAATCTTTTAATTTTTTCAATAAGGTCAGTAACACCTGTTTGTTGTCTTACCCATACATTGCATTTTCGATATCTTCTTGTTACTCCCAACATACATCTCTCCATACTCCTTTGAGTGGTCTGAAGTCTCTGTATTGCTCTTCTATTAAGTGTCCAAGTCTCAGATCCATAAGTAAGAACTGGTAAAACACATTTGTTAAAAACCATCCTTTTCAAACACATAGGCATATTTCCTTTTAGTATCAAGTTATTTCTACCAAAAGCACTCCAACCAAGTTTAATTCTATGATTAATTTCCTCCATTATGTTTCCATCTGTATTAATAATCTGAACAAGGTATTTGTAACTGTTAACTTCTTCTAATTCATCATAATCAATCTTTATTTTCATATTTTGAGCAAATCTATTAAACATTACTTTAGTCTTTTTAACATTTGTCTTTAGTCCTACTTTTCTACGTTCATCTGCTAACTCCTGCAACATTTCCTGCAGCTCTGAAGTATTATTTGCAAAAACATCTATATCATCTGTGAAATCTAAATGACTTAAATACTCTCCATTTACTTTCACTCCTTTAGTTTCCCATTTTAATCCACAAAATACTTTTTGCAGCACTGCTGTAAAGAGTTTTGGAGATATGGAGTCACCTTGTCTTACACCTTTCTCAATGTTGATTTTTCCAGTATCATTATGTAATCTAATTGTTGCTGTTGCATTTTTATAAATATTGTTTAAAATATGAAAATATCCTGGATCTATACCTTGATGATCCAATGCTTTAATCACTGAAGAAATGTGTATAGAATCGAATGCCTTTTCATAATCTACAAATCCAAAATATAATGACAATTCATATTCATTTGTCCTTTCTATGACTTCTCTCAATACCTGGATATGATCTATTGTACTAAAACCACTTTTAAATCCAGCTTGTTCTCTTGGTTGGTGGAAATCCAAAGTTCTCTGTAGACGAGTTGTAATTATCTTGGTAAAAATTTTATATAAAACTGATAAAAGGCTGATAAGTCTGTAATTTCTAATATCTTCTTTATCACCTTTTTTAAATATTAATATTATTACTGCATTCTTCCAATCTTCCGGTACATCTTTATCATTTAGACATTTGGTATACAACTTTGCTAAAATTGTTTTTATTTCTTCACCTGCTTCTTTTAATATATCAATTATAATTCCATCATTTCCTGGAGCCTTTCCTTTCTACATACCCTTAATTGCATATATCACTTCTTCATTTAAAATTCTGGGCAATTCGGAAGATGTAATACATAAAGGAGGTACTTGTTCTTTATTACTATATAATTCTTGATAAAAATCTTCTACCAATTTCATGATGTCATCTCTCTTTTTAGTAATAATTCCATCTTTTTTTTCTTATTGCAGATATAAATTTCCTACCAATACCAAAATGTTGTGTAACATTTTTGTGACTTTTATTTTCTTCTACAGCTTTCCTTGCTATTTCACTGTTCTTTTCCGTACCATTTTACAAAATTCGAGATATTCAATTCTTTTTAATACATCATTTTTGTATATCTTCATATTCCTTCTTTTCTTCATAAATTCTCTAGTCTCAGTAGAAATTTTATTAGTCAATTGCTGCTTTTTTCTACCAGCTATGTTTGTTGCAGTTTTTAAAAGTGTATCAGTTATTTTCATATTAATTTCATTCAAATCTGTATCATGTTCAAAATGTCCTAACACTTGAAACCTATTTATAAGTTCTAATTTAAATTCATTAGAATGATTCTGAAGATTAGGAATATCAACTGTAAATATTGTTTTTCTTAATAATTTTTGTCTTTCTTGTTTTACATTAACATGTAACTTACACCTTACTAATCGATGATCACTTCCTGTGTTAAATTTATTAAGAACATTACAATCTTGAAATATGTATTTTATGTTAGTCAAAATATAATCCAATTCTGCTGTACCTTCATTTGGATGCTTCCATGTCCATTTCCTTTTAACATTTTTCTCAAAAAATGAATTCATAATATAAAGTTTTTCTTTTTCTGCAAACTCCACAAGTCTATGTCCTCTCTCATTTCTATTACCATAACCAAAATTACCTAACAGCAATTTCATCTTTCATTTGTCTACCAATTCTAGCATTAAAGTCTCCCATAACAATTTTAAAATGTTGTTTACTCTGATCAAAAGCCTTTTGTACATCCATATAAAAATCTTCTACTACTTCATCACTATGAGAACTTGTTGGGGCATAAACCTGAATTATCTGCATTTGGTATCTTCTATTAAGTTGTATAACTAATATTGCCACTGTGTCCGATATACCATCAATCTCCACAATATTGTTCTTCCACTTTTTATTTATAATGAATCCTACTCTACTTGTATTTCCAGTATGTGTGCCTTTATAATAGAGTATATGTCCACTTTTTAAATCAATTGTTTCTTCTCCTTTTCTTCTAACTTCACAAAGTCCAATAATGTCCCATTTACTATAAGACAGTTCTTCTAATTTTTGCAATCTTTCTTCACTTGAAAGTGATCTGCAGTTGTAAGTACCTAAATAAAAAGTCATCAAATGGCAGCCTTGGTCCACAATCAGGGGATTCTTAGCATTCTCCGCCTTCAGCCACCAACCGCTGCCTTGGTTGGTGACTTTACAGTCTCCTGGGAATAAGGGCCATGCTTTATTTTTGTCTGTCATAATTGTATATATGTATTGGAAAAATATTTATCATTTACACAAACATTCATTCTGCCTTATCAAGCACTGAGAAGAAAGACCATGGTGTTTCTTGATCTTAAACTCAGAGGTATAAAGCCAATAAACTCACCATGCTGGCTAATGCATGTTGGTGAGCAGCCCATCCATGTTCGTATACTATGTGAATAATCACATAGTAATAACAGCTGCAACGACAACAATGTATGGAGTGGACATTAGGAATTTGCCCTGATCGGTTCCTTTAAGGCCTCTAAGAGAAATCAAAGGGTCTCCTTTCAGTTAATAGCAAACTCCTTTCTGCAGCCAATATCAATTAATAGATGCATAATAAAAAAATACATTTATATATAATATTACTGTTAATAAAAAGTAATGTGCATATTTGTAAGGAAAGCACTTATAAGAACATCTGATCTATTATAAGGTATATGATAGATTATATTACCATTCAGTCCTTAAGTGTGTCACTCTTGCTTTCTACAAATTCTTTGAAGAAGTAGCTACTTTTGTCATATTGTCATTGAATCTTATGCTGCCTGTTCATTGAGACACTTTTATGTAAGATGATTTTTAAAGTGTTCAGCCTTCTATGGATTTGTGAATGTGACATGTTGAAGGGTGAAGCTAAGTTTAGAACATGAAGTATCCCTTTGGAGCTAAGTTTAGAACATGGTGTATCCCTTTGGGAACAGCATAGCCACACATATTCTGGAAACATCATAAGGAATAATTGTTTAATCCATTTTGTACAAACAGTGGGCTTATTGTCATGAGCTGTTGTCAGAGTATCAATTTTGATGGAAGAAGGGGCATGACATGCATGTTGTCAGGCAGGATATTCCCTGTGTCTGGAATACAATTTTGAATACTAAGGAAGAATAAATCAATGAATGAATTAAGGAATCACCTAAATGAATCAGTGAAATGAATGAATCGGCTGTATAGACTGTACAGATTGAATAAACTGAATAGACTGAATGAAACAATAGAATCTGGAAAGCTTTTATACACATTCATTCTATTGTTTACCCACACAAATTTTCTAAAATTTTGTAAATTGAAAAATTAAAATAGCCAGGTTTTAAATTAATTAATAAGAGAGCGTTTTAATAAATTTAAGTTTAACATTTTTACATTACAAATGAATTAATTCCATTACATGTCTCATTCTTGGTCTGATACATATTTGAAACATAGCAAAGCATCTGTTTCAATATAATATATATATATATATATATATTGAAATAGATTGCATTTTTGTTTATCATATATATATATATATTGGCATTGTCTAAGTGCTGCCTGGCTGATATATATAACTGAATATTTGTAAAAACAGTAACTAAAAAATTAAAAAGTTTATCCACTTAGTAGGACTTTCAATTATCTCAGTAATCTTTATCAACTAAATCTTTGAAATGCTAACTTTCCCAGAATTCTGTGATCTTAACGTTTGCTGCTTGCCTGATATATAATTACGTATATTGCTTTAAAAATAGACATCGAATAATAATATTATATATATATTTATATTTATATATATATATATACCAACCAGTAACCACCTAAACATTCACAGTATAATAATTAAAAAAAAAAGTCATATATAACATGACATTACTCTTAATAAGCTTGTAGTTATAAAAATGCACACAGAGAGCGTACCAATAGCTCTAACAAGCCCATAATTAATAAGTGTGGTATGAGAAGGTATTTAAAATATCTACCCAGAACACTCTCATCTCCAGACCAACTGGTTTTGAGCTTATGGCTCACGTCAGTGGAGAACTATAATATTCGGACACTAGACCTAAAATATCAACTCAAAAAACCAGCACTTATTTCAAAAATGTTTTTAAGAAGAAACTCTGAAATTTTTGGACATGAAAATGTGTTTAAATCCAGCTATCTAACTTAAATAGCTATAAGGGACTAAACTAAATTTAGATCTACCATATTCTAATAGCCTCAGCATAGCCAAAGCCTTAAAGGTAAATTTATAATAATTAAAAAAAAAACAAGTCATATATAACATGACATTACTCTTAATAACCTTGTAGTTACAAAAACGCACACAGAGAGCATTCCAATAGCTCAAACAAGCTGGTAATTAATAAGTATGGTAAGAGAAGATATTTAAAATCTCTACCCAAAAAATTTCAGAGTTTCTTCTTAAATATACATTTGAAATAAGTGCTGGTTTTTTGAGTTGATATTTTAGATCTAGTGTCCAAATAATCTAACTCTCCACTGATGTGAGCCATAAGCATGAAACCAGTTGGTCTGGAGAAGAGAGTGTTCTGGGTAGAGATTTTAAATATCTTCTCATACCACACTTATTAATTACGAGCTTGTTTGAGCTGTTGGTACACCCTCTGTGTGCATTTTTGTAACTACAAGCTTTTTTTATATTATAATTTTGCCTTTCAGGCTTTGGCTATGCTGATCTATTAGAATATGGTAGATCGGAATTTAGTTCAGTCCCATATAGCTACTTAAGTTAGACAGCTGGATTTAAAGACATTTTCATGTCCAAAAATTTCAGAGTTTTTTCTTAAATATACATTTGAAATAAGTGCTGGTTTTTTGAGTTGATATTTTAGGTCTAGTGTCCAAATATTCTAGCTCTCCACTGACATGAGCCATAAGCTCGAAACCAGTTGGTCTGGAGATGAAAGTGTTCTGGGTAGAGATTTTAAATATCTTCTCATACCACACTTATTAATTGCGAGCTTCTTTGAGCTATTGGTATGCTCTCTGTGTGCATTCACAGTATATATAGTAATCAATATTTCTCACTGCTGTCAAGGCAACCATCGCACCCTTTAATAGCAAGAATGGAAATCCATTCTTACTAATGGTCCATTGAATATATATGGACAAAGATTGCAACTTGACTACAGAGTATAAAATATTGATACAATGAAGTTTAAATAAACCTCTCTAAACATGAAATAAACACGTCACAGTAATGCAGACTAATAAATAGTCTATTATAACATTACAAACTGCAATACTTTTAAATTGCCCATGTATTATTTAGAAATAATAAGAAAAATAGTGCCTAAAGCTAATCTGGGATAATGATGTAATTAAATACCAAACAGTAACCACCTATACATTCACAGTGAATATAGTAATCAATATTTCTTATTGCTGTCAAGGCAACCTTCACACCTTTTAATAGCAAGATGGAAATCCATTCTTTAGCAAGATGGAAATCCATTCTTACTAAGTGTCATATATATATTCAATGGACCATTAGTAAGAATGGATTTATTCTTGCTATTAAAAGGTGTGAAGGTTGCCTTGACAGCAGTTAGGAATATTGATTACTATATTTGCTGTGAATGTTTAGGACGTTACTGGTTGGTATTTAATTACATCATTATCCCAGATTATCTTTAGGCACTATTTTGCTTATTATTTCTAAATAATACATGGGCAAAGTATTGCACTTTGTAATGTTATAATTGACTATTTATTAGTCTGCATTACAGTGACATGATTATTTTATGTTTAAAGAGATTTATTTAAACTTCATTGTATCAATATTTTATACTCTGTAGTCAAGTTACAATCTTTAAGTGTCCATATATATTCAATGGACCATTAATAAGAATGGATTTCCATTCTTGCTATTAAAATGTGTGAAGGTTGCCTTGACAGTAGTGAGAAATATTGATTACTATATTTACTGTGAATGTTTAGGTGGTTACTGGTATATATATATATATATATATTGTAAAAGACCCAGAAAGAGACCACAGGTGAGATGGATGGATGAAATAAAAAAATGTGCAGGGGTGTTGTGGAGAAGAGAGGCTAAAGATCGGTGAAGATGGATTAAACTTGGAGAGACCTTCATCTTGCAGTGGATTGATAATGGTTGATGATATATATATATATATATATATATATATATATATATATATATATATATATATATATATATATATATCACCCATGCAACACTTAGACTATATATATCAGACAGGCAACACTTAGACAATCCCAATATCAAAACAATCAACAATCACAAACTGTTATAAAGGCAACCAATTTTAACAACAAACAAGGAATCATATCTTTATTTATGGTCCAATATATTTATGTAATCACTAATAATTGCAATTTGAGCACAGGGAATTATTTATCCCAAGCAGTATAAATAAACCTCTTTAAAAAGGTAATATAGCCTGTTCTAAATAAAGAGTAATAAATGGTCAATAATAATATTACAAATTGCAATTATAATTTTCAAATTGCACCCAAAGTATTACTTACATAATAATGATAATAAAGATCAAGGTCAGATGGGTTTGCAAGTCATCCTTAAAAACCAGTCATTTCTTAGACAATATCAATAACAATCAACAATCTAAAACTGTTGTCAAGGCAACTTCTCTTTAATAACCATAAATGTGGAATTCTTTCTTTATTTATGGTTCAATATATTGATATATGGCACAGTATTCATGATAATATGATTCATTCACTGGTAACCATATCTATTATGGCATAGATTTTTCTTGCAGGAACAATTTTGCATCATTCTATCAAATGTTATCATCATGAGGAATTCTGGCCTTGCATAGCACATTTTTAAGTAAAGTGCATTTTGTGTATTTGACAATCTTTGTACTGGCTGAAAAATTAAAACAACATAATATTCTGATTTATTTTAGAAAAATTAACAGTGAAAGCACTTGTAATACTTGAAATAGTTTACAGGCATATTGATTTGGAAAAACACAAGGTCTTTCATGGTTTAATAGAAGTGAGAAATCTTATCACATCCCAAAAAAGTATGTCAAATGAAGTCAAATGTCAAGTTCGAGCTGATTTTTTTGGGGATGCATAGGGCAATTGTTCTTTCAGAATTTGTTCATAATGTTCAAGCATTTAAGCTTACATGTTCGGAATTTTTTGTAAAAAGTGGTCAAATGTAAATAGCCCATTTTGTGGCAATATCAAATGTGCATGTTTCATCATGACAGCATGACTAGCACAAAAATCTTGAGTGTAAACACTTTTTAATTAAATTAAAATGACCCACCTTATCCATCTATCACATTCACTTAATGTTGCTCTGTGTGATTCTTTTTAATTTTTGAATGAAAAAGTGTTTCAATATTTTTTGTGGACTTAGCAGTAATGAAAAGAAAAATGGCAGCAGCATTAAAATGCATCATTCAATAAGTTATTCTGACTACTTCAAAAAATGAAAAACACATTTAGACCATTGCATTGCACTGCATTAACAATACTTTGAAAGAATTCTGTTTGCAACATCTAAAAATAAAATATAATTTTGTATTACAAAATTCCAGTTATCTTTGAGTTTTCCATATATATATAAAAAAAATCTATTTATGTTTTGTTTTGTTTTCATGTGTCGTAGCCTGGGTTAGCGAGTTTGCTTCCCGGCCAATGCCATGACACTTAAAAACACAACATAAATAGATTATATATATATATAATCAATAAAGAGTTACATAGTTGTTTTTTAAGACATTTTTATGTCTGAAAATTTCAGTATTCTTCTCAATAGTTATGTATTAAAGACGTGCTGGTTTTTGAGTTGATATTTTACATCTAGTGTCTAAATGTTCTAGCTTCTTACTGAGGTGAGTCATAAGCTTGAAACCAATTGGTCTGGGATAGGAATATTTTATATAGAAATTTTAAATATTTTCTTTTACCATACTTATTAAATAAGAGCATGTTTGAGCTATTGGTATGCTCCCTATATATAACTCAAAACTGAGTTTCCATTTCAAGTTTAAAGGTTGTTTAAACTAAAGTGTGGCATTGATCCTGTAAATATTTAAATGATGATTCTTATTATTTATTATATATATAACCAATAGATCAAATTCACTCTCTCATTTAAAATTACATAAATAATATAAGCATATATATATATATATATAAGAAAAAATATTAAAAGACAAGCAGTATCATCTATTTTTTGAATACTTTATTTACATTTTATAATTCATTGGAGTGTCATTTACTTTATGTTCTCTTTATTAGTTAGATAGGTAGATAGTTGGATAGATAGAGAAATAGATAGATAGATAAATAGACAGATAAATAGATAGATGAAAGAATTAAAAATATTAATGGTGAATAATAAAATGCTCCAATTTTTATAAAAAATACATGTTGATGACAAAGGCCAATGAGAAATATATTTTATCAAAGAAGTAATTAATAAATTAGATATAAAATTCATAACAGAAAGAGAAAAAAGAAAATAAGTTGTCAAATTTAGATATGACATTAATAAAATGATATATCATGGGTAAGTGTAATATAGAAACAGATGTATCTAAAACTATTAATAATACTATACCTATTAGGAATGGAAATATAAACAAAATACATAATATATAACATAAACAAATAGAATTAATAGATTTGAAAATAATGATTATTCAATAAATCTTATAAAAAATAAATAATTTAAAAAAATGATTTAGTAATAACAAATACTACTACTACTACTACTACTACTACTACTACTACTAATAATAATAATAATAATAATAACAATAATAATAATAATAATAAGTAATTTAACTTGCGCTTTTTTGCGTAAAGCACAAGTTAAATTACTTACTACTCAAACGTGAAGTAAAAAACTAGTATTTTATTTCAATAATAATAATAATAATAATAATAATAATAATAATAATAATAATAATAATAATAATAATAATAATAATAATAATAATAATAATAATAATAATAATAATAATAATAATAATAATAATAATAATAATAATAATAATAATAATAATAATAATTACAACAAGAACAACAACAATAAACTCAACAAAAATAAATATATAGGTATAGAAAATTACCCCAATAATATAGAAATAAACTATAAATAAAATTATCATTAAGATTAATAAAATATTTGACATTATAATAAAATTTAAAATACTAGATAAAGAAAAAAAAAGAATATATAAAAAGCTGTATAAAGTGAGTATATAAAATTGTATAAAAAATATGTCAAACAAATGTTATCAACAGTAATTATGTAGGTAAAACAAAAAATTCAATTTAGCAGATAAATATGAATTAGAAACCACACATTTATTCAAAATTACTAGAGATAGGAGATGAATTTGAAAAAGTAGAATAAAAATGATTTATTATACTAATAAAAAATGGATAAAAAATTAAGGAAACCATGATAATTATAAATATTAAACCAACCTTAGATAAATATTTGGGGTTAAAAACATTACCTTTATAAATATATATATATATATATATATATATAATAGAAAATAGTTTTAATAAATTCATGTTGAATGTGGTAATAAATAAAGTTAAAGTCAATTCAAATTCTCTCAGTTAAAAGTTTTTAGAATTGAAAGAAGTTAAGATTTTATAAGAAAAATTTGAAAAGAATATAAAATCTATAATATATTATAATTAAGTAATTTTTCATTATAATTGCAATGGAAAATTAAAGAGATAAAAATAAACAAAATTATAAAACTTAAAGTTATATATATATATATATATATATATATTGGAAACAGTTTTATAATTTTCCAATATATATATATATATATTGGAACAGTCAAAAATGTATAGCTTACATGAAAATTACCTGAGGGCAAATTGCATGCAAGCTCCACTTTTCAATGTCACATGATCAACAATTTTTTCCTTTATGTAGCTTGCTAAATCAGCTCAAGATACTCTATTTCATTTTACTAACATTGTTGACTGAAAATAATGATAAATGCTTAAAATAATGTCATTACAATTTATTAAAACAGGCAAAACCCTCCATACAGTAATGCCTCCCAGTGCAACCAGAGTAATCAATGGATGCCAGAAGGCTTGTGCATAAAATCCCTATCTTTGGCTTGCACTGAATAGCACTACTGTATGGAGAGTTTTGCTTGTTTTAATAACAGTTATGAGTAAGCATGAGAAATGGTGATCATGTGATACATACATTATTAGAATACAACTGATAACATTATTGACAGCTATCTATGGAAAACATTAATCTATTAGATCTTTTTACCCAGCATTAAATTTAAAATAACATATTATTTTCTTTATCATGTTTAGTGTCAATAGAAATTAAAACAATTAGATATTTATTGATACTATTATTATTTTTATGCACAGGCATTAACCAGTACAAAACACTTTAATTGTCTCTGGTCTGATATAGTTTCACTGCACACAGTATCTGTTATTAATACTACTTATTAATACAATTGATCACATTCATTTATAAATCAACAGAACATATATAACTGAACTATATACATAAACAAAATATCTGAAAATAAAAAGTGTATCAGATCAAGTGTATTTACTACAACCAATTGTCTTTTCATGTTTGGTTATTCCTGAACATGGAGGCTATTTTGCATAAAACTTTTAATTATTAAAAAAAACTTATTTAATTTTACTCAGTTGATGCAGCCAGTTGTATGCTATTCAAAGGTCATTAATCAGCATTATTCAAGTTAATAATTAAATAATATTTTTTACAAATTCTATATTTATAGCCTCTGAAAATAACAAACATTACTAGTTTTGATGTTAAAATACAGACTAATTTTTAAGAGAATGATAAGGATTTGTAATAAGCTAATTACTTCATTTTTTTAGGATTTACATTGACTAAACTGTTATCTGACTAAAACAATTGTCTCACTAAAACAACTGCTATCTCTTGCCAAACTAATTTATAAACATATCTAATTCTACATAAAATTAATTATAATAATTTATAAAACTATTTCAGTTTAAATTAAGTATAGCACATAAAATATCTATTATTAGTTACATTTAGTAAAGTGTTATTGTAGTGTAAAGTGTTATTGTAGTGTCGATTGAGCTAGTCTTGGGATATATCTTAGGTGCTGAGTTAGTTTGCCATCTTCTTGAAGCACGTTAATTCCACATTGGGGTAGATAACTGGCGCCCAGAATATTTCTTCCAAAACAAAAAAAGTGCTTTGAATGATCAGTGTTAAAGTCAGCAGCCAGAGAAGAAGTTATGTCCTGGAAATGTAACACTAGTTATATATTTTATAGCTATCATTTGGACATAATACTCTCCAGGTATGTTCTTTGCCTAAGAGGCCGGTATGAAAACCACACATAACTTATATGGCACTATATATATATTGTTCCATTTATAATTGATCCAGACAGTTAGGCAGGGTTGTAAAAATAGCCATATTAAAAAAAAAATTAGGTTACTTTTAGCATATAATTTTGATATTATAGGTAGTAGGAGTACAAACTCAGTAGAAAGGAGCTTATAAAACATATGAGATAGTTTGAACTCATTTTGAGATGAATTAAATATAAAATGATGCAATAAATAGTTTAAAAGATGATATAGTATTAATTTTAATTTATTATATTTAAAAGATATCTTAATAGTAGAATAGTTTAATTATAGTGATAAATATTTTGTTATTTGTTTAAGGTAATTACTTTTATTTAAAATATTATTTAAATGATAGTCAATTTAATATTAGTTTAGAATGTGCTGAACATATCACATTTTTAGAGATGATTGTATGAATATGTAGGCTTATAAAAGTTAGAGAAAGAAAATGTGATTTTAGCTTGCTAACAAAATTTGATACATAATAAAGTGTAACAAATATAAAGTCTAGAAATAATATTAGAAAAGTAATGAGTAAAATTATTATTATTTTATTTAAGTATAATATTTTAAGCCAATTTTAGGTCATTAAAATATTAAAAATTGTTTTAATAAGGATATTTATTTTTTAAATAAAATATTTAAGTTATTAAATAATTTGATATTTAATAATCCATGACTCATAAATTTAAAACTTAATTTAAAAAAATATATATTGGTGTAGGTATGTAAATTAGCAGATTATTATAAGAGGTATTGATCAATGAGTTCATTGGATTAAAACCAGTATAAAAGCAGAGTTTGAGGCCAGTCTAGACAGATTTTTCAGTGATTTACAGATTTGGATTAAGACAGATTTAGTTTGAAATTTATAACTATATTTTTTATATTGTGACAGTAGTAATTTCTTTTAAATTATTATTAGTTTACTTGAAAGTGTTTTTTTAAATATAATTGGAATAACAACTTAAATAATGATTCACTAAACACCAAATTTTCCTGTTTGTTCTACTTGAAACTTAGCTTAGGACCTTTTATGGAATGCAATAGTAGATACTTAAATATGGGAAAAATAAAGACCAAATATTAAGGAATATACTGCAACAAGACCAGAGAAGATTTATGTAAGGACTTTAAATTTTTTTATAAAGAGTATGTGTGGTGTGAATAAACCTTTTTTGCAATAACTTTATCATATTACAATGAAGTTAATTTATTAAAGTTAATTAAGAGGAACTGGATATTTGTTTAAAATTATTAGTGTAGTATTAAATTTTGAAGAAAGAAAAGAAAGTTAAGACTGCAGCTAAGTTCAAAAACTGAATTTAACATGTTTATAGTATGATGAATGCCTGTTTATTATATAATTTATAGTAATAAAGACAAATTGAAGAAGGTAACTTTAAAATATATTTTAAATTTTTTTAAAAAATTGCTATTGATCAAATCAATAAATAAATGATATGCTTTTAAAAAAACTTTATTTGGAATAAATGAGCCCTGATACACCTTTTTAAAAATTGAAATTATATCAGATAATAAATGCTTTGGATGATATAGCTGTCTTTTTACCTGGAAAAAATATTTAGTGAAAAGATATATGTTTAAAAGAATAAAAAATCACATTTTTAAAAAGAAATATTTATTTTAATTCATAAACTACAGGTCTGCTGATAAATGTATTAAATAAATACATTATATTATATAATGTTTGCTATCAATGTTTTTGACTGATAGAAAATGCAAATCTTACTTATATTATATTTACTGCAATATCTCTGCTATACACATTGGTCAATACATACATAAAACATATCTTCATAAATGGATTTGTAAATTATTTACTTTATGGAGATATTATATGCCTGAATAAATTTCCAGAGAAAAAAAACTGGAGTGAACAATTATTTCTTCAGGATGATTAATATTTATCTTGGCTATTCATTGGATTTTATTATTATTATTATTATTTGTACATTTCTTCATATGGTGCCAAGATGAGAGAACGATTTGTCACAAAGCTGTCTAACCATAACTATGCAACAGAGCAAGATTCCAGACAAGCATTCAACTTATGAGCAGGAAGGAGAAGAATCTTTTCGTAACATTAAAACATTTTTTATATTATGTCTAACATTAATATTTACAATATTATATTTTTATTATTATTTTAAAACTAACCTATTGCTATTATATTTTTAATTTAATTTTAAAATAGGTTTACCATATTATTATGTTAAATAAAAAATGAGTATTCAGAAAGTAATTTTCTGAACAATGTAAATTATAATCATAGTTGTTGTTTTTTAATGTATTGTCCAAGAAACAGGGTGTCACTGTGAATGATCTTAGTAATGATTTAAGATCATTGGCAACTTGTTTTATTGCTTAGATTATATTTTGCTTAATAATTTTGCATTTTCTTTAAAAAAAAGATATCTTAGTTTGTATTTTAAAATTAATATTTAATATTGCTTGAATTTAATATTAAACAGTAAAATAAATCATTGATAAAATTATTGTGTGTATTGTTTTTTTTATAAAAGAAGTGACACATGTAGGTGAATGTATTTGAAAAACATCCAATAATATTTAAAATATTTATTTCATATGAATGCTTGAATATGCGTACATTATATAACATCGTTATATTATTGATATGTTATTTTTATGAATGTTATCTGTTGAAATACAGAGAAAGACCTAATACTGATCTCTAAATTATATATTAACAAACAAATAAATGTGTGGACTGCTGAAAAGCATCAGCTGGACCTAGCATTATGCCTCAAGGTAAAATGTTTTTATATCCTAACCAGAGTTTAAATCTCTTATTAAAATCTCAGCTTAGTCTTAAAATAAATTTTGCTTTATAATCCATTTTACATATTCAATTTAAATCTCTTTAAGCATTTATTTCATATTTTATTTATAGTGTGTGCTGGAGTCTTAGTTTTAAGATTCCATTTTTAATTTATTTGTCCGAGAGTGTATTGTGAGTTTCTATTTTATATGCTTTGTATACTTTTTTTCTTTATATATTACTAACCTTGATAAATTCTTGGGCAGCTACAAGTAATTTTCTTTTATCTCACCTGTCCCCTTCTCATTATAATTAATTTAGATAAGTTGGTTTGCATTTTTTGAAGACCGTAAATCTTTTGGCTGGTGATTTATCCAGTGTTTTTTTCTGTTTATCCTAGATTGGAGATTTTATTTTCTTCTATTTAAGATTATGCATAATCATAATCTTCTCTTGTTTAATTTTTTTTTATTGTCTTGTATTTATGTCAACCATGAATTCACATTGAACGTGGGTTAATCATGAGCTGTTCTGCAGACATATGCCATTCTTGGTTCCAGTGCCTTATTCTGGGCTAAGGAAAGATTACCTGTGCTGTTTATTATATTCCTTGCAAGACAGTTTTATTTTTGAAATCTCTGAAAACGACAAACAGAATTAGTTTTTATAAATCACTGTCAGGAAGATATTATAAAACCCTCTTTTTTAAATTATAGATAAAAAAACGAACTTATCTGCCAGCATATTTAACTTTGCAAAACTCTAGTATACTCTCTAATAAATACTCTAGATGAATCTAGATCAAACTCTTATATTCTGTTTGCCTGGGATTTATTTTATTTTTGAATTTGATAAACTTAAAAATTATTTAAAATTATTTTGGGCTGACATTAGTCTTTGCATTGTTTTTTTTCAATTGTCTGAACAATCTTAAAGATCTCTTTCTCTGACTGTTTCTATATGGTGGTAATCATCATCATTATTAACTTTTGATCACTGTAAATTAAATTTTCTAGGTTGTTAGGGACTTAGTGGCACCCTCGGTGATCAAAACAAGACAAAAGTGACTGGTATTATATATATATATATATATATATATATATATATATATATATATATATATATATATATATATATATATATATATATATATATATATATAATTAGTTTCCAACCAGTAACCACCTAAACATTCACAGTAAATATAGCAACCAATATTTCTAACTGCTGTCAAGGCAATCTTCACACCTTTTAATAGCAAGAATGGATATTCATTCTTACTAATGGTCCATTGAATATATATGGACACTTAAAGATTGCAACCTGACTACAGAATATGAAATATTGTTACAATTGAAGTTTAAATAAACCTCTTTAAACATGAAATAAACATGTCATTATAATGCAGACTAATAAATAGTCATCTAAAACCTTACTTAATGCAATACTTTTAAATTGCCCATGTATTATTTAGAAATAATAAGCAAAATAGTGCCTAAAGCTAATCTGGGATAATGATGTAATTAGTTTCCAACCAGTAACCACCTAAACATTCACAGTAAATATGGCAACCAATATTTTTAACTGCTGTCAAGGCAATCTTCACACCTTTTAATAGCAAGAATGGAAATCCATTCTTACTAATGGTCCATTGAATATATAAGTACACTTAAAGATTGCAACTTGACTACAGAGTATGAAATATTGTTACAATGAAGTTTAAATAAACCTCTTTTTAAAAGTATTGCATTAAGTAATGTTTTAGATGACTATTTATTAATCTGCATTATAATGACATGTTTATTTCATGTTTAAAGAGGTTTATTTAAACTTCATTGTAACAATATTTCATACTCTGTAGTCAAGTTGCAATCTTTAAGTGTCCTAATATATTCAATGGACCATTAGTAAGAATGGATTTTCATTCTTGCTATTAAAAGGTGTGAAGATTGCCTTGACAGCAGTTAGAAATATTGGTTGCTATATTTACTGTGAATGTTTAGGTGGTTACTGGTTGGAAACTAATTATATATATATATATATTAATTCTAATATTTTCACGGATAAAGATGTCATATATTACTATTTGTGGGATATTCCGTGTAGTGAAAAATCTAAATGCTGACGTTTCAGTAAAATATCAAGTACCTTCCTCAGAGCGCACTTGATATTGTACTGAAACGTCAGCATTTAGCTTTTTCACTACACGGAATATCCCGCAAATAGTAATAATAATATGACATATATATATATATATGCTTTACTTCATTCATAATTAATAGTTGACATTGGGTATCTTTGCAGATTATCTATTAAAAATAACAGTGAGAAATAAATTACAAAAGACACTTATTTGACTATTAATTAGAATAAATGCTTAATGTAATTATGTCAATATGCTTTCATATAGAAAAATTATTAATATAAGCTGAGTACTACTATTCATATAGTTATATATGTAAAACACTATTAGATATAAATAGTTATATAAAAAATAAAATTTAATTACATTGGATTACTTAATGGATTAAAAAAAATATTGAACTTCGGAGCTTGGGTAATAATTCCTAGTTATTCAAATTAATATATTACTAAAGGTACTGATGAAAATTTTTTATAATTTAATTCATACAAACATATTAATAAATTATAAAATTTTGTTTAAATTTTGTTATTATTGTTGTTGCATTGTTGTTAATTTTAGAATCAATTTTGAGATAGTGTGAAGATATCTGTCTGAAAACTATATACCAGTTTTGAGATAACGTATGAAAGAAATGTAGGAAATATGTAGGGTGGATGAACATATATTTAATAGTTAATTGTTTGGAAGATCAATCTTTATAAAAGAAACATATAGCTTTAACTTGTTAATATTAGTTTGATCAGATAGAACAAATAATTGCTTAATTTATATCTCTAATACTGGTGGTGAACATTATAACTTATGGTTAAATTATTTATAGAAACTCTGTTATCCCTTAATATTAGAATATTCAAAAGGTAAAATATTTACATTCAAAAATTTTTGTAAAATATTATTATGAAAATTTGAAAATAGAATTTTCAAAAAAAAATAGATGATTAAAATTTGAAACTAAAGTAAAAAGTAAGAAATGGTTTTAAAAAATCATCTAGTATATGTCAGAAAATTACTTTTGAATCTTTGAAGATATTTTTTTTGTAAACTTATGGCTGTCATATGAGGAACTTGTCTAAAAATATTAACTTATCAGGTCACTGCAGATGGTTGGACTTATTGAATTAGAATTGATATAGTAGAAATTTGATTATTAATACTGAACTTTCAAAATTGGATGAGTAAATCATAGTAGGAATGCTTGTTATCCATTGCTTATTATAAACTCTAAACATAGAAAACAATTGTTTATCACTATATCATCTGTTCAATGATTATAATCTCTATTTTCACTACAGATTTCTCAAGATGACTTGCTAAAAACCTCTCTATTTGCATTAGCCCATCAGCTTCTAACCAGATGGGAGAAAGATGATTTTCTTAAAAGTAATATAATGTTTGGCATGGAGACTAAATGTATTGATCTGGCCAATAATGATTTGCTTTATTAATTGTACAATTCTGCAATATAACTACAAGGATTTTCTTAAAACTTGTCTATAATTTAACCAATGTCTATGTTTTCTGCAAAGTAGAATCTCAGTCAATAATTAATAAAAATATGGATTTCACATCTACATTTGTGTTATTATTAACAGTCAAGTGGATTTAGAGTTTAAATCAAATTTAAATTTTTTTTCTAAAGACCTTTAATTCTTATTATTGCCTGATAGAAAGAGCCCAACAAATAATTGTTACTAAAAACCATCATTACAAATCTTCAGACAAAGAGAAAGTTATGATATTTTAGCCAACTTAGATAAATATAGTAAACCACAACACATCACACGATCACTATCTCATACTAGCACATAATTGTTATTAAACAATTCAAAACAAAGCAAAACTCTCCATATAGTAGTGCCATCTTGTGCTAACAAGCCTTCTGGCATCCATTGACTGCTCTTGTTAGCACAAGATGGCACTACTATATGGAGAGTTCTGCTTTGTTTTGAATTGTTTAATAAATATAGTAAGGCATCAATATTAAAATAACCAAATACTTCACAATATTTTATGGTTTATGAAGAGAACATATGTAGAATATTGGCACATTTGTATCATAGGTCATCATTTATATCAAACAATAGACAAATCAACAGATTCACTGACGACCAATTGTGGGTAAAGATGAGACAAAAAAATCCTAAAAAATGTTTTTCAATTTTTGGAAATTTTTAAAATTGGAAATTGTTTAAATTATGGAATTATATGCAGTTTCTATAAATTTGAATCCTTATACTATTAAAAAGTAACCAAGAAAGTATCATTCAATTTTTTAGTTCATGTACAATATATATGTATATGTATATATATATAATACTTTAATATAAAAATACTTGAATATAAAAATATATAAACAAATATTATATAAACAAATATTAAGTATTTTTATATTAAAGTATTTTATAAAGGCAACATAATGGATTTTAATTCCATAATATATATATATATATATATATATATATATATATATATATATATATATATATATATATAACCATTAGAAATTAGTCAACACTTAGACATATCCCAATATAGATAATAATTATCAACCCTCAAACTGTTGTCAAGGTAACCAATATATATATATATATATATATATATATATATATATATATATGGATACTAAAGTTGCAACTTGATTACAGAGATTGAAATTATTGATGCAAAGAAGTTTAAATAAACCTCCTTAAACAGGTGAATATATCCTGTTCTGAATGCATAATAATAAATAGTCAATTATAACAATACAGATTGCATTATAATTTTCAAATTGCAAACAAAGTATTACTTAAATAATAAGTAATAACTGAAACACACAGGCTTATTATATACCTGTGTCTATATATGTCATATATAGGGTATATGAGTACAGACTTTCACACCACCCACCACTATCCACACTATCTCATAACACTGATACACTTGAACACATATATGTTGAAAAGATAAATAATCACCAATATCAGTATTTCATGCTAAACCAGCAATCATTAGTTAGTCCAGATTACCATTTCTACACATATATGCTATAATTACTCAGATATATATTAAGATAAACAAACCTCATACTTTGATGGACAGGCTTCAATCTACTCCATACTCCAACTCTGCAACCATCCATCCAATTGAAGATCTGACGATGGAATGCTCATATCTTAATATACACCTGGGTCTTTTTTTACGTGGACTTATTTAACACGATTTTGAAGTTACACAATTCGTGTTTCACTGGAAGTTGAACTCCGATATTGCGCTATTACTTTAAATAATAAATTTTGCGCACTTACGTTATATTGAAAGTAATAGCACATTATTGGAATTTGTCTGTCAACTTAGTAATTTCAATATTTTCAGTGCTTTATAATAGTAAGATTTTGTGCAATAATGAAATTAAAATCATGATTTCTACATTTTATGTATACACACATTAAATTTTACAAGATTATAATGTAAATTTGTTCAAACATTGTGGATGTTAATTTTACCTTTTAAATCACATTCTGTTTTTGCTTTTTAAAAAAGAATGTAATCAATTATTAATCATTTAGTGTCCACAAGTTTATTTTTAAAAGGCCAGTAATAGCAGTGGGCACAATTAAAAATTAAAATCTGATTTTTCATTGCAATTAACAATTTAAAAATTACTTATGGTGACTTGAAATAATGTGATGTGAAATTTGATTTTTGAACGGAATTGAAAATTAAAGACAAAAATAAGAATTTAACTTTTAGTTGTTAGTTTCATAAACAATTAATAAAATCATCATCTCAAAGATTAATTACTAATTATGTTGTCACCAGAAAACCATTGACACAACATGAGCGTGAAGTTGGCGCTAGTTGTTTGCAAATGAATGTGTTTTTAGGCAAATAGCTATAAAAATGTGTATAAAAAATGTAAATTACTGTAATGTAAATTATGCATAAAAATATATTATTTTGAATAAAATTAAATATTATAGTTAAAAAAAGTTTGTTTTGTAGCAATTTTTTTAAAATTTGAAATTTTTTATTAGTCATATTTTATTTCCTTATTTTTTTTTGCGGGAATTTTAAAGTAATTTTAGAATGGTGCTTTGCTTTTATGCGAATTTTGAAAAATCACAGACTGCATCCCCCCTTTTTCAATGTAAGTTACATCTATTTTTGCACAATTTCATTTGCGTGTGTTTTCTGAGGAACCTATCTATCATGTAAAACAAGACCCAGGTGTATATCTGAGTACTTATAGTATATATGTGTAGAGATGGTAATCTGTACCAACTGATAATTGCTGGTTTAGCATGAAATACATATATTGGTGATTATTTATCTTTTCAACATATATGTGTTGAAGTGTATCAGTGTTATGAGATAGTGTGGAGAGTGGTGAGTGGTGTAAAATTCTGTGCACATATACCCTATATATTACATAATAAGTGTAATGATTGCTCAAGGCTAAATGGGTTTATAAGTAACCATTAAAAAAAAGTCAACACTTATACAATCTCAATATAGATTATAATCAACAATCTCAAACTGTTGTCAAGGCAAGCCTCTTTTAACAATATAGGTGAAATTCCACCTTTATTTATGGTCCAATATAATTACATAGACACTCTAATTTCTACTAGCACCCTATTTAATATATTTGAATAATCAATTGTCAGCCATTTATTAGTTATTACCATTAGTAACATACTTGAAATGCTATCCTTAGAACTATGACTAATTTTGACTAAAATCAATTTATTATGCATCTGGACATATTCTTTAAATCTGTAATTACCATCAGTCTAAAATCCTGAATTACAAAAGAAAATCAATTTCATTTTTGATCTAAACCTATCAGCTTAGATTTGATCAAGTCAGTAACAGGATATTTAATAACCTTAGTTCTTTCCTAACAACACAAATACATTTTTTTTTCAAAGTAAGGAATATATGTTTAATACTTTTATTACTTACTATATTAATAATAAAAAGTCAGATGTCACATGGCTTATATATAGCTTGCACTTACAAATATGGAAAAATAAGAGCATGCTAATTAGCTCTAAACAAGCTGAAGAGACCCATAGGTCGAAACCAGTCTGGGGATGGGGACAATCCAAGATAAAAATGATTTGAATGCCTTCTCTTGTAGTAGCATTTATCATAAAATAAAATATATAAAAAAGAGCTAATTAGAATGCTCTTAATTTTACTTACTATATTGTAAGAAAGAGTAGCTGTTTTCCATATATACATTAAGTTTGAACAATCAGTGATTACAAAAATAGGAAAAGTATTGATACTTTTAAACTGCTTATTGCAGAAAATGTTTGATAAAATTCTTGGGCATCAACAAAATTAAATACACTGATATTGGATGTGATTGGACAGATTGGTTAAGACTGGACATAAACTCTCATTTAATGCACAAATGACCAGATTCTAATTATCTTAATATAGTTATATTAAGAAACAATATGTATAAAATTTATCTAAAGAAATATATAAAAGAAAAAAATATATTTGTCTATACAGATGTTTTTAATCAGAAAATAACACCAAGTGATTTATTTCAAAAACTAAATATGAAAAATCATTTTCATTTGCATATCTCGTAAAGTAAAAGAATCCTATAGTTTAATAATCTTTTTTGTATTGATTAAATTTTCCTTCAAAAGGATTATTAATCTACATGAAGTTTATATTTTATCAGATAGACAAATAAAAATGATTTTAAGCTTATTTTTGAAAGAAATTGTTTGGTGTTTTTCAGATGAAAAAAAAATTTCTGGTTGAAATATAGATATACAAAGAAATCTCTAATTAATTTTCAAAACGTGCAATACTTAGAAAAGTAGGTATTTTAAAAAAGATAATCTTCAATTAAATTGATTAACTATACTATTACAATACTAAATAGTCATTATATCCCAATCATGTGATAGGTCATTTTGGAAATTTCATGTAATCACTAGTGCTTGGTGATGAATTGACATGTAACTAATATACTGTTTGAAACACCCAAAATATAAAGTAGCATAAATGCATATTGTAGTATAATACAATCAAAATTATACCAAATTCACAACTAAATCAGACTAGCCAAAAAAAAATAAATTCTTAAGCACAACCGATGATTTCACTGCTGTAAGCAGATTTATGGGACTTAAGTGATAAAAATAAATAAATTACAAAGAAGTAGAGAAAGAACTACATATTAATCTCCATAATTGTTTATAAATTTCTGATATATTTTGATTTCAAAAGAGTTTAGATTATATTTTGGATGCAAGACACTTCGTTATTTTAAATGCTTGCAGACTATACAAATTTTGTATTTATTATTTGTTTGTAATTGTATGCAAATATGATTTTTGTCCTAGTTGAATGGTTTGTTACTTGGGAAACGATAGAATATTCGAGCGCTGAAAGCAAAAAAAAAAAAAAGATAGACGGCGATCTAAAGATATTTAAATATTGAGTCCCCTATAGTGCTACTGTACTACTGTTGCCAAAGGATGTTTTCATTTATTAAAAGCTTATAAGTAATTTTATAGAAATCCAATCACTTTTCCTTTTTCATTTTAAAATAATTAATGCATATGTTTTGTGCTAAAATCCTAATGCTAAGTTTTTATTAACTTATATTTATATAAACTTAACATTCGGGTATGCATGTGTGTGTGCGTGACGTGACTGAGAATAAATTTAAAATAATCAAAACTGTTATAATCACATTTCAAAACTAAAAAAAAGTCATTTATTTTTCTTTTTTTTTTTTGTTCGAGACATATGGGTTAAACGCTGATGATGTTTTGATGGATATATTTATCCTAGGTCACGGACTTTCTTGAATTAACTCAGATTGCTAGTGACGTCAACAGAGAATTATGCTCTGGCAGACGCAAAGTCAAATATTTCCTATCTGCTATAATAATTTGGACCGATGTTGTGCTTATCACAAGAGTGAAGTGTTCGTCAATTTAGATTGCTGGAGTGATCCGCGTACTTCTCCAAACCTGATCCGTGAACGTTATAGATGACATAGCGGTAAGAATTGTTTCGGCTGTCAATCAACAAAAGACAAATTATCTGCCGACATCAGTCCGTAATATAGGTACATGTCGAGTGAAGCTTCTAATCTTTTCCATCACCTCAATTCAAATGTCTCTCGCCAATAGCTGTCTACTTTATTGGCAATCTCAGGGACTTAAATACTCCAGTGATGAGGAATCGTGCCAAGGATTTTAATGTAAACATTTTAATAGCATATAGTTTACAGTAATGTTGATATAAATATTTTAATTCTCCTCTTAAATCATATGTTTATCTATTAAATCCTCAACATTTCAGCTGTCGTGCCAAAATGTTACTAATTGAATTTCATTTATCTAGTAATTTTAAATTAAAATTTCTTACATTTATTTTAAATCATTTTGTGTGTATGCTATATGTATAAGTCTTAACATGTTCTATATATATATATTTTTTAGTTGGGTGTATATTTTCAATACACTTATATGGTAAGAGAATTGGTTCATAATGTTAGTATATCTGCCTCCAAGTCAAGTCCCTAGATGTTACAATCAGATTAAAAAAATTTTTAAACCATACAACCAATAGTTAACGTAGCTAACTATGCAATTATTTATTAATAAATTGGTATATATTCACTCTTAGCTAGAATATAAACACAAAATAAATAAAAAATAATCCCTTCACGACCTATGAGAATTGGCTAACTTAGTATGCGTAGGGCTTTTCTTTTCATTATTCTTTTTTAGAGTATTTTTAGGGATGATGATCATGTGATGTTTGATGGTTTATGTGCTTTATAATGAAGTATTTAAAAACTATCAATACTTTATTTTATTTATTCACGTATATATATATTAAATTAAATAGTGTCTGCCGCTATACGAGTGATAATAAATAAAATAGAAAAATCTATAACATTACAATCCTAGCCAAAAATTAAAATTTTACTAAATTTCTTCACAACCATGACCTTTTCAAATGAAATTCAACAAGATAGATACAACACATATAAACAAAATAAAATGGCATTTCAATCATTCACTTCAAAAAACAAGTTTTAAATATATATATAATTGTAGGGGATTTGGAACCAGACTTTCAATTTTCCTTCAGCTATCCACTCTATCTCATACAACCGATATACAAGACCACATACACGTAAAATATAAGTAATCTCCAATATATATATATATATATATATATATATATATATATATATATATATATATAAGTGTAATAATACTCAAGGCTAAATGGGTTTATAAGTAATCATTAAAACCAGTCAACACGTAGACAAACCCAATGTCAATAACAAACAACAATCTCAAACTGTTGTGAAGGCAACCTCCTTTGAACTTATAAAGGTAGGATTCCCATTTTATAGTTAAAAGAGGGTTATTTTGACAGCAGTTTGAAATTATTGATTGTTATTGATATTAAGATTGTCTAAGTGTTGACTGGTTTATAATGATTATATATACAAAATGCCTTGACAACAAACTGAGATTGTTTATTGTTATTGATACTGAGATTATCTAAGTGTTCACTGATTTTAATGATTTATATTTATATATCAGCCCAATAATATATAATAAAATTAAAAAAAAACAGATATTGCTGTATGTAGAGCATTATTGCCATGTTAATTCCAATATTTATTTTATTATATATGTATAGAGAGAAATAGATAGATAGATAGATAGATGGAGAGAAAGATAGATAAATAAATAAATAGATAGATAAGTCATGGGATGCAGACAGAAATTAATTTATTTTTATTTATTTTGATAGTGTTACTGTAATTCTACAACTTGCCATATTTAATATATAGACAGCTTTGAAAAGTCGTCTTTCCAAAATATTATATATATATAATGCAAAACCATAAAACAATACAATACAAGATAAAATCCAAAATTTGTACCAAAATCCTTACATGACAATGGTTTCATCTACAACAAATAGACCTTCTCAAGTGAAAATCAAACTAAAGGAACAAACACACATACACACACACACATATATATATATAAAAAGCTTCCCATAATTCAGTTCAAACATCACCTTCCCTTAACCTTTTAACCGCTAATTATATTATTGGTTGTATGAGATAAAAATCAAATCTTTTAATTGGCCAACTCACAAACTGAAGACAAAGCCTATTGTTAAAACATATTCGCCTATAATATTAAATTCAACTCAGATACATTTATAAAAAGTATATTACTAATTTTTCAGGTTATGAAGAGAATGAAAGTTCTTTCAAAAATAAATTGCTATTTATTTATTCTAAAATATTCAATTTCGGCAACATAAAAGCTATAATATAAACAAAAAGGTCGACTTTTACGTTATAGAAAAGTAAATATTTCTTTTTACTAAATCTTCAATATTTTTACAAATATCTTCGATATTTTCGAAAATAATTTTGTTTTTTTAGTATTCTGAAAATAATTTTAATTTCTCAAAATATACTTTTATAATACTTTAAAATCATATTCGAAATGAAAATCTCAGCGTTTTTCTTTATTTCCTTTGATCAGGCGGTTTCTTTGTTCTTTCCAGCCAATCAGAATGTCTTTTTCGGCTGAGAGCATGCTAAGAACCAATCACAAGTAATGTTCTTTCTTTGTTTAGGTTTAAATGCGTTTTTTTTTATTTTTTACTTGTAAAATAATTCGGAAGAGGGCACCATTTTACAGAACTTTTAAAAACCTATTTAATACCTGTTTAATGAATATTTTAGCATAAGAACTGGCAGAGTTAGAGTGACGTCAGATGTCTACGAGGAGCCTCGTAAGAGGCGGGAAAAGGGTTAATATCAAGAGAGTCTTCATAAGATTGATAGCCTCAGATTTAAGAAGTTTTATCATCAAAGTCTCCTTTATTTTCTCTTTAATTCAATATTTTCATAAAAAATAACTGATGCATTGTCAAACAATATTCTATGATCTGTATTCAATTCATGAATATATAAAGCTGAGTTGAGATATCTATGTCTAACTCTACTTATATGAACCTTAATCCTTTCATTAAGGCTAAACTTACTGTGACTTACATAAAATACACCACAACTACATGAAATCTTACAAACAATACCAGGAATAGACCTACTATCAATAGACTGCTTTGAAGCATTAAGTAATGATTTCAAATCAGAATCTTTCTTCCATGCAACCTTCATTCCTCCTAACAATGACTATTCATATAAACCAAATTATATATTGTAGATTTAAATGGGAAAGATATATACTCATTATTATTACTAACAAAATTCTTATTATAAAATACAATATTTCTAATAAAATCATGATTATAATCCAATTCTACATAATCAGCAGCAAATTGATTTCTTCAAATATCAGCATTATCATTAAAATTACTAAGTCTTTTATTTCTACAACAAATATTCAACAAAGACATTTTTATGCATAAAAGGCTGATAACTATCAAGTCTAATCATATTTTTTAAATTTTTGGGTTTTATAAAATGACTACAAAACAAAATATCATTAACTTTCTCAAAACTTAATTCCAAAAACTTTAATTTTACAGAATCAAAACTACTGGCCTCAATAGCAAATTTAATACTAGAAACCAAAGCATTCAATCCACATAAAAACTCCTCTAATTTTTCTTTCTGAATAACAAACAAACAATCATCAACATATCTAACAAATAATTTTAAAGAACATGAAAACTGATTAATAACAATACACTCCAAATAATCAATATAGACAACACACATCAATGGAGAAATAATATAACCAATAACCTAACCCTCTCTAATCTTATAAAACACATCATTACACATAAAATATATTGAATCCTCTACCAGCAAAAGCAAATCATGAAAAAATCTTAATCTTATCTGCAGAAAAACATCAATACTTTTAATCCATCAACCAATTGATACATATTTTCAATATTTAAACTACCAAAAGACACATTCATCATTCAAAACAAAATAATTTATTTTCTTAAAAGCTTCAAAAGAAGAAGAAACACAAAATTGACACAATTCTATGTAGTTCTTAAAAAATCTTAGAAATTTTTTTGATATTTTATCAACAATTCCTCCTGTAAAATCAAAAATACATCTCAAAGGAAAATTTTGTTTCTTCTTTTTTTGAAGCTTTTAAGACAATAAATGATTTTATTTTGGATGATGAGTGTGTTTTTGGTAGTTTAGATATTGAAAATATATATCAATCAGTTAATAGATTAATATATATATATATTTTTTTTTCAATTTGAAAAAAAAAAAAAGGAATATTTTTTTGCAGATAAGATTAAGGTTTTTCATGATTTGCTTTTGTTGTTAGAGGATTTAAAATATTTTATGTGTAATAATGTACTTTATAAGATTAGAGAGGGTTGGATTATTGGTTATGTTATTCATCCATTGATGTGTGCTCTCTATATTGATTATTTGGGGTGTAGTGTTATTAATCAGTTTTCCTGTTCTTTAAAATTATTTGTTAGATATGTTGATGATTGTTTGTTTATTATTCAGAAAGAAAAAATCGGGGATTTTTTATGTGGATTGAATGCTTTTGATTCTAGTATAAATTTTACTATTGAGGAGGGTAGTTTTGATTTTGTAAAATTAAAGTTTTTGGATTTAAGTGTTGAGAAGGTTAATGATGTTTAGTTTTGTAGTCATTTTATAAAACCTAAGAATTTGAGAAATAAGATTAGGCCTGATAGATATCAGCCTTTTACACACACAAAAAAGGTCTTTGTTGATTTTAATGATAATATTGTTATTCAAATAGGTCAATTTGTTGCTGATTATGTAGAATTGGGTTATAATCATGAGAATTTTGTTGGTAAAGATAATGAGTACATGTCTTTATCGTTTAAGTCTTCAATATGTAACTTGGTTTATAAGAATAGTCATTTGTTAAAAGAAATGAAGGTTGCATGGAAGAAAGACTCCGATTTTAGTTCATTACTTAATGGTTCAAAGCAGTCTATTGATAGTAGATCTCTTTCTGGTATTGTTTATAAGTTTCCATGTAGTTGTGGTAAGTTTTATGTAGGTCAGAGTAAGTTTAGTCTTAATGAAAGGATTAGGGTTCATATAAGTAGAGTTAAACATAGGTATCTTCACTCAGCTTTATATATTCATGAATTTAATACAGATCATAGAATATTGTTTAACAATGCATAGGTTATTTTTTGTGAAAAGAATGAATTAAAAAGAAGAATAAAGGAGACTTTGATGATAAAACCTCTTGAATCTGAGGCTGTCAATCTTATGAAGGTATATTTTGATATTAAGGGAAGGTGGTGTTTGAATTGAATTATGGGAATGTTTGTTCATTTGTATATATACCTTTGTTCTTTTAGTTTGATTTTCACTTGAGAAGGTCTATTTGTTGTAGATGAAACCATGGTCATGTAAAGATTTGGTAAAAATTTTGGATATTATCTACTTTTGTATTGTTTTATGGTTTTGCATTTTATTTATTATTAGTATAGTGTTAGGCAGTTTTGATATATGTATATATTAAATACTACCTAGCACTGTACTAGTAATTATAAATAAAATAAAAATCCAAGTAACAATATGAAACTAGCTAAAAAAAGCAAAACTTTACTAAAAATTTTCCATGACCACGGTTTCATCTATTAACAAATAAAACTTTTCAAGTGAAATTCAACCAAACAGTGAATTTCACTTGAAAAGATATATTTGTTAATAGATGAAACCATTGTAATGTACTATAAATTTTTATTATATATTTATATATATCAAAACCATTAATATTTAAATTTAGCACAAGTAGGCATCATTATATCATATTCTAAGACTCATGAATTTAACATTATCAATTGTTTATTAATCAAATGCATCCTATTTCAATTTATCCAATTTGCCTCCTTAATATTTCTTTTAATATGATTTTTGTATCATAAAGAATCTTAATATTTTCCAGATCAAAACTCATGTTTTTCCATGAACAGAGGAATTAGATGCTTATTGTTAAGTTATTATTCCTTTTACATTTTATACATTTATATAAAAATTGATGCATTTTTAACCTTTTGTTAAAAATAAACTTTGCTTCACTTATGTATAAAATCTTGCACTTATGTAAAATTTGATATATAATATTATTTTGTTGTTAAAAGATTTAAAAATTTTAAAATTAATTATCAATCTATCATCATTAGATAAAATATAAACTGAAACACACACACACACACACATATATATATATATAAAACCATAAAAACCAGTCAACACTTACACAATCCCAATGTAAATAACAATCAAGAATTTCAAACTGTTGTCAAGGCAACCTCCTTTTAGCAAGAGAGATGGAATCTCACCTCCATTTATGGTGTCATATATTTATAAAGAAACTAAAGATTGCAACTTGACTACAGAGATTGAAATTATTGATTGGAATAAGTTTAAATAAATCCTCCTTAAACAGGTAAATATGACCTTTTCTGAATGCAGACTAATAAATAGTCAATTATAACATTACAAATTGCAATTATAATTTTCAAATTACACTCGAAGTATTACTTAAATATATATAAATATAGCATTTGTGTTCTACTTAATGTAAATAGATTGTTAAATAATTTTTAAAAATATATACTTTTAAAACAAAACAGTAATATTGTATACCAAATTTTATGTAAATAAAAGATTTCATCAATACATGAGTTGATGTGGCATCTTCAGGAAAGATTAAAATAGCATCATTTGTTATATAAATATACCAAAAATAAGAGCAATATTTATTTAACAATAGCAGCTGATTTCATTGATAATATAAACATGCAACTTTACTTTTATTATCAATCTGGGAAATATTAAGGTTCATTATGAAGAAAAAAATCATAATAAAAATATTAAAAAAGTATGAAATCATAAACATATGACTAAAGATATGTAAAAAGATATATAATCTCCCAATATGCACATTTCAAGCTGAAGTGGCACTCATAAGGTAGTCCAGATCACAATTTATGATACTTGTCTTTATCATTGTTAATAAGAGTGATGTGATGATGTGATGTGATGTACTGTGGCTTCGCCTTAAACAAAGTCAAGAATATCTGAGCAATTATGCCCAGATAAACCTCCATTCCCCACTCTAAGTTTTCTCATATTCTGCTTTATCCTATTTCCACAACATAATCTTTGTCAACTCTATGGCATCATGCACAAGTTTTTATAATCAATGAATGCAGAAAGGTTTGTGCATAAATTCCTATCTAATGTCTCCTCATCCAATATTTTTAGACTAGTTTTTAGTTTGTGTCTTTTGTCAGTGAGGTGCCTTGGATTTGAGAGCACAACACCTAGATCTACTACTGTATGGAGAGTTTGGTATTCTTATTAAGAGCATGTGTAAGCATATGAAATGGTAATCATATGATGTTTTGATGGCTTTATTTTTGTTTATTATTTGTTCATTATAATTTTTTAACTACCTTCTTAATTAATAACATTTCTGTAATATTATTTTTACTATACATAAAACAGGTAATTTTGATAAAAAAAAATAGACTGTCATAGATTAATAGACAATGTAATAATATTAAAATTGATGAATCACAGGATATGACATAATAAGATTTATTTATACTAAAGTTGAATTTATATGGGTTGAAGGAAGTTAAGAAATTAACTGAAAATATTTTTATGGTTTATTATTGTTATTTATAATGAATATTACCATCACTCTAATTTTATTGTTTTTATTATATACATATATAACAATAATATTAATAAATATAATGGCAATTAACTATTATATACAGTCTTTCAATCTTCTGAAATAATTTTGGTTAATTCCTTAACCCTCCTGAACTGTTGTTAAATTCAAAAACAAAATGAAAGTAAATGTAGTCAACTCATATTCCATGAATCTTGAATTTTAACATTAGCAGCATGTCTATTAATTATATTCATTTTGTTTCTATTTATTAAAATTGCATCCATAATTTTTGTTTTATTATGGTTTCTCTCTTTATGAAGAATATCAAACTTAAATGTATATTCAGATCTCTTTTTATGATCCAAAAAACTGAAACAATCATTAAATAATTATTATTTTTACTTTTCACATGCTTGTCTAACAATTCATTCTCCTTTAATCTTTTTAATACTGCACTTTGATTAACCTATATATGATAACAAACATCCACAAAAACTTGATACAGAACATTACTTTTCTGTGTGACAGGTATGCCATTTTTAGAATTATTCACTAACTTATTAACATTATTTGTAACACAAAATGAAACATTAAACACATTCTTATATATATCCTTAAAAAAATTCACTTGAGCATTTGAAATATATGGAATAGATATCCATTATTTTTTTCTTATCAATCTTCAACTCCTTTAAACCATTATAAGTTCTTTTTAAATTGACATAAAGTATTGTTAATCTGCTCAGTTTTATAACTAACTTCAAGAAATTCCATGCAAATATCTCAATATTATTTAATTTATCACACTGGTAATGACATAATTTTTATTATGAAACAAAAAAGATCTAAAACTTGCCATCTTATGCATAATTGGTACTTTTGATTTACAATATATATATATATATCACTTTTTTTGCAGTGGTTTATCTATTGTAATAAACAAATCCAAATCCTTAGTATTTTTGTCATATTCCTTTTCAATATTCCATTTTAAGCCATTCAAATTATTTAACTTCTCTACAAGAAAATTTATATTATCAGTAGTTCCATAAACAAAAACATCATCTGCATTTCATTTGTAAATTTTAATATATTTAAAAGTACAGATATCTGAAATAGTACTCTTATATGTAGAGAAAACAAAATTGCAAATTTGTACAACAACAGGCAAATCCATAAGCAAACTTTTAGACATTTGAAGATTCTTCATGAAGAGAGTAACCATAATAAAGCATTTAAGGAGACAATGTTAGTAACTAGAAGTAAAAGAATATAATTAATAGACAAGCTGCTAAGTTAAAATTCAGGATTTATAGAATTTGAGTTGATGTTGTTTGCTTCCATTATGTTTTTTGAATTTAATGGCAGATGAGGAAGGTTAAGGAATTAATAAAATGTATCTCTGCAGATTGAAAGACTGTATATAATAGTTAATTACCATTATATTTATTATTTTTATTGCTATTACAATAGGTTTTAATTAACAGATATTTTATTTGTAATAATAATCAAATAATAATAATTATTATTTACAACAGCTATATAATCAAATAATATTTTTATACAATAAAAATCTTTTTTTCAGCACATGCTTTGGTGCCCTTTTCAAATGTTATTAATCTATTTAATGTTAAGGAATCACCTGACATAAAAACATCCAGTGTTTAATAATGGAATTAAAACAAACAATAATAATATAAATAATTAAAACAAATCATAACCTCATATATAAATTCAATAATTAGAAAACAATTGATTATATCATAACATTATGTTAAACAATATTTCATGCATTTTTATACAATTATTTATATAACAACTTATATAATTTTCCATTCATTATATAAGTTGATGTAAATAATTATATTTAAAAAATGCATGTAATACTGTTTAACATAATGTTATGATATAATCAATTATTTTCTAATTACTGAATTTATATATGAGGGTTTTGATTTGTTTTAATTATTTATATTATTATTGTTTGTTTTAATTCCATAATTGGACACTGGATGGTTTTATGTCAGGTGATTAATTAACGTTAAATAGATTAGTAAAGCAGGTGCTGAAAAAAAGCTTTTTAATGTATAAAATTATTATTTGATTATATAGCTGTTGTGAAGAATTATTATTATTTTTTGATTATTATTTTTTGGAAGAGCAGCATAAGGATTTTTATAACTTTCCAATTTTTATTTGCAATATATATATATATGTCCAAAAGATGTGATTATACTTGTATTTGTTTTTTCATAAATATATATATATATAAAGCATAGTCAACAATTAACTTTTAAGCAGTAAATAATAAATCAATTACAGAAACACTTTCAATTAATAAGGTGTAATATTATTATCAACTACATAGAACATAATATGGATACTTTAAAATCCATATCACATTATCTCAAATTAATTTTTCATTTGCAGGCTTTCTATTAAAAATAAATAAATTTCTCAATTAATAAAATTATCTCTTATTGTTTTTTATATTATTCTAGTCTTTATGTAATATTATTATACATATAAAAAATAATTGTAATCTATATTAATAATATATAATCCCAAAAAATGATCAAATTTCAAAACAAAACTTGTTCATAATGTTGTCTTTGCAATGTAATATATTAAAAATAATAATTCAATAAAAAATATTTAATCAGACAACTTTTATAATAATATATTTAATTTCACCAACCCGGATTTCGCCCCTATACTGGAGCCTTATCAAAATGTAAATACACTTAGTTACATTACAATTCTTTCTTTTCTATAGCAACTCTACCTACAGGCTTCATTTTATATTACAATATCAAAAAAAAAAACATCTTCTATTTTCTATTCATCACATACATAAACAATTATACATAATATTTACACATAATATTTATACATAATATTTATCTAAATCATATCATATATTTACATTATACAATCACACATTTATATCTTAATATCATTCATAAATTTCCCAATCTTTCTTTCCTTATATACCTATATAACCATATTTAATATTTTAAACCCAACATAATTAAAATGATAATCATTCATATAAATATATACACATAATTTACTTATAATTATACCCAACTTAAATTAAATCTTCTAGCTATCTAACTACACCCATTTTCCAGCCAACTTTACAGGACCTTTAACCATATTCATACATTTTTCAAAATTCTTCTATATATACAAAGTTTCATAACATACCCTCTCACTATACTTCTTTATATACTTAATCACCTCAATGTTTTTTTCACAGCTCATTCTATACCTAGTATTCAAAAAATGTACATAAATCCCTGATCTCATATCCTTCCTCCTAATTGCCCTATCATGTTCTTTATCTCTTTCTAATGCAGTCTTCTCTGTCTGACCAATATATATATCATGCTACAAAAATTCACAAATAATTTTATACACCAACCCTACCCTAACATTCTCATTATTATTTTCTATATTACATATCCATTTCCCTATAGATATATATTTCTGAAATTAATGAAATCTTGTTTTTTTATTCACGTATATATTCCTTTGGTCATGATTATGAACTAAATAATTAAAAAGAATTCTATATAAATTATATATTATTATTACTATTTATTTGTGCTATTATTATAATATTTATATGTAACTGAAAAGGGAGAAACTGTATCCTTCAATGAGCTATGTAAATTAAATAAACTATTAAAAGACAGAGTGATATTGCCATTCTTTCTTTTAATAGTCTATTTATGTTACATAGATCATTGGAAGGAACAGTTACTGTTGTGTCAATTACACATAGTCTGTGTTATATATATAAATAAATAGTTTTATTTTGGATGACGATTGTGTTTTTGGTAGTTTAGACATTGAAAATATGTACCAATCGGTTAATAGATTAAAAAGTATTGATGTTTTTCTTTCAATTTTAAAAAAAAAAAATAGAATGTTTTTCTGCAGATAAGATTAAGGTTTTTTATGATTTGCTTTTGCTGTTAGAGGATTCAATGTATTTTATGTCTAATGATGTGTTTTATAAGATTAGAGAAGGTTGGGTTATTGGTTATGTCATTTCTCCATTGATGTGTGCTGTCTATATTGATTATTTGGAGTGTAGTATTATTAATATGTTTTCATGTTCTATTAAATTATTTGTTAGGTATGTTGATGATTGTTTGTTTGTTATTCAGAAAGAGAAATTAGAAGAGTTTTTATGTGGATTGAATGGTTTTGATTCTAGTATTAAGTTTACAATTGAGGGGGGTGGTTTTGATTTTGTAAAATTAAAGTTTTTAGATTTAAATGTTGAGAAGGTTAATGATGTTTTGTAGTCATTTTATAAAACCTAAAAATTTGAGAAATATGATTAGGCCTGATAGTTATCAGCCTTTTATACATAAAAAAATGTCTTTGTTGAATTTTTGTTGTCGGAATAGAAGGCTTAATAATTTTAATAATGATGCTGATATTCAAAAAAGTCAATTTGCTGCTGAATATGTAGAATTGGGTTATAGTCATGATTTTATTAAAAAAGTGGTATTTAATAATAATGTTTATAGTCATGATTTGGATGATAAGAATTTTGTTGGTAAGGATGATGATTATATGTCTTTACCATTTAAAGCATCAATTTATAATTTGGTTTATAGGAATATTCATTTGTTAGGTGGAAAGAAGGTTGCATGGAGGAAAGGTTCTGATTTGAATTCATTACTTAATGGTTCAAAGCAGTCTATTGATAGTAGGTCTATTTCTGGTATTGTTTATAAAATTCCATGTAGTTGTGGTAAATTTTATGTAGGCCAGAGTAAATTTAGCCTTAATGAAAGGGTTAAGGTTCATATAAGTAGAGTTAAACATAGGTATCTTAACTCAGCTTTATATATTCATGAATTGAATACAGGTCATAGAATATTGTTTGACAATGCTTTGGTTATTTTTTATGAAAAGAATGAGTTAAAAAGAAGAATAAAGGAGACTTTGATGATAAAACTCCTTGATTCTGAGGCTATCAATCTTATGAAGACTTCTTTTGATATTAAGGGAAGGTGGAGTTTGAAATGAATTATGGGAAGGTTTGTTTGTTTGTATATATATATATATATATATATATATATGTTTTCCTTTAGGTTGATTTTCACTTGAGAAGGTCTATTTGTAGTAGATGAAACCATGGTTGTGTAAGGATTTTGGTAAAATTTTGAATTTAATCTAGTACTGTATTGTTTTATGGTTTTGCTATATATATATATATATATATATATATATATATATATATATATATATATATATATATATATATATATATATATATATAATACAAATAAAAATATCCGTTGATTAAAAACAATTGCAGTATATATAATATAGAATGTTAAAATTAACACCCACACCATATATATATATATATATATATATATATATATATATATATATATATATATATATATATAGTACCCTTATTCAAGCTGCTCTATATAATTCATTGGCTATTCAACTTATTGAAATCTAAATAATAAAGATAGTACATTAAATATCTCAATTAATTACCAGCTCATTAACAATTAAGTTAGTTTACATACTAGCTCAATCTTTTTACAAAACGGTTTGGTTAAATACTAAAAAAAATCAGGAGATTCATAATTAAAAGCATCTAGTAAGATACACAATTAGTTTAACATTAAGAATACACCCACAAAATGATATATCCCTAATGGCATAGGAATAGCACCCCTACCTACTTCCCTAAACTATAAGTAATACTCCCATGATTCACATATTGAATAAAATAAACTATACTTAGCATTACTCAAATTAAATTAAAGTACTAAACTATTTTACGCTTCTTCACTTAATAAAATAATACATAATCACCTAAATAAAATCCATAACATAACTATAATATTAATTTCAGGTTTTATAACTATTATTTTTACAACTGACACATTAATTACTACAGCTACATATAGTGAGGGAATTTACATATACGTAGCTATATCATAACAATAATGATCAATAAAATAAAATACCCACTAACTGTTATTTAAAACTTCATCTAACTAACTTGCTAATCAGCTAAAACCAAATTAAAATTATAAATCACTACAAATGATATTTATCATATTAAAGAAATTCTAGATACTTTCATTTTATTATAAATTACAGTTATAATTGTATTCTCCACATAGCATTAAAAATACCAAACTTTGTGATCATTATGGAAGATGATAATGAAAAATTTACATAATACAATTCTTAAGATTTGATATGTAATATCGTCAAGAATCCTAATATAATATTCATATTTTATCTTCTTTAAATCATGTGCAATTATACAAAGATATAATTAATTCTTATAATACATGAGTGTGGTTAGGATTTTTCGTAATGATTTGGACACAAAAAGAAAAGAAACTCTCAAGACATTAAGTTAATTCAAAACAACACTAACAATTTATTATAACAACTCTAAGATTTCAAAATTTACAAATGTAATATTTACAAATTTTAAATTATTTAAAATTCAAAATAATTATATTCAAAAATATTTACATAAGAAAAAAAAGTAATTTCAAACTGAAATATTTTCTCTCGTGAAGTAATAATATCTATTACTTAAAAACGTACACTTATTAAGATATTGTAGCATTATTTTAAGATTACACATTTAAATAATTTGAACACTTTCATAGAATCAAAAATACACTTCTTTAATAATCATTTCATAGCACTAATACACTTTAGCTTTACTACTCAAAAACTAATTTATAAATAATTGCAAGATTCATAAATAAAATGTTTTTTGATAATGAAACATTTTGCCTAAATATTTCAATAACATTTTCCTCTTCATAATATATATATATTTCATATGTTATATTATGCATTAAGAACAGAAAATATATTCTTCAATAATGTTCTTCACTAAAATACTCCTTCATAATATAATTTTTATAATAACTTTATAACTCAAATGTGTTCTTATGTTTATTTTATCTACTAAACTAACCATATAATTATTTTAATAATATAAACAAAATAAATTTATGGTATTTATATACTTCATATTTCATGATGTTCATTCGTACTTTTTATGTGACTTTAACATAAACTTGATAACTGACTTGATCTCTTAAAATACTTTTGGGAATATCAAATCATTCCATAAAACTTTATATAACACTCTATTTATACATCATTTGTTATATATTTTGTTCTTCTTGCCTTCCAAAAAACCCAAACATCATTTAATAGTCTAGCTATTATTCTTCAAATATTTTTAATAATACCAATTATAGTGTAGGAACCAGTGATGATACTAATGATTAAAAGTGAGGAATTAAAAACTCTAAGAACTAAGAAAAAACAATGAAAAATAGATGCAGAGCTTAAGATCATAGATTCTTGTGTCTACTTAAAATTCCTATCATGGTTTCTCTCTGAGCACTTACTGATTTATGGAAAGAAATGCTACTAACTATGAATCATAAAAATATACAGACTTATGTTAATTGTATTATATTTAATATTGAAAATATTATACTTAACAGATGCAGACAATATAATACACTTAAAGTACATTAAAAATGAAATAGCAAAATTATTAAGAGTTCTTCTAATTAAGACATTTAGTTCATAGTGAAGTTTTTTTTAAATTCTTTTCCTCCAGTAAACAAATAGTATTGAATAGAGATAAATAAGTAAATAGTCTGTTTTAAATTTAAGAATACTTATTTCTTTTTGCTTGATTGAATAAATAACTTTAATTATCACTTGTTTAAATTTTGCTATACTAAAGTTTTAAACTAAATTCCTTAGATGCTTATCATTACAACAATAGAAAGTCTATAATTGAAAGCAATGTAAAAACAGAAATGCCTTGATTTACCTAGCAGTTCATTGAAGCTTAAAGTGATATAAAATTAATAATTTTTTTTTAAGTGTCATAGCATCGGCCGGGACGCGAACCCGCAACCCGGGCAACTAAAATTAATAATTTAACATTGTTTTACTAAAACAAAACTAGTTATAAAAAGTTAGCACTATTTAACAATACAGTGAACTGATGAACCGGTGGACAGATGGAGAGAAACAGCAGTGAACAGAAAAAAAATGAACTGAGTATTTATACTAAATTTCATAGGTGTTAACTTAATTAAGCCCCCCACCATCACCAGTGTCACTACGCAATTCACAATGAGGAAGTAATTACATAAAATTATATAACTAATTACAATCACTCGGTCAGTCAACGTCACAGACAAGTGAAATAAAAAAAAAAGTGAAACTTATTAATTAAGCTTTGATAAATTAGAATAATACATTTACATTAAATAATTATTATTTGTCATTATTATTTTAGATAACATTACCTTATATTTTTTTATAAAATGTAATTTTAAACTTACAGAATATTCAATATTTTTAACACCTTATTGACTAACTTTTAATTATCTTTAATAAAACCATTTAATATTATAATTAAGCATTTTAACAGTCAAAATAAGAGTTAAAAATAATTACAGACATTTCAACTTCTCAAGCACACATGCATTTTACAGGAAGTTAGTGTTATGTTTAAATTGACTTTATTTAATACTAATTACCTTACCTTAATTTAATAACTTTACTATTTTATAACTAATTACAATTTTTTAAATATTTATACACAAAAATATTTTACTTAAACTATCACTGCCAATAAGTTATTTAAATAACTGACTCTAAGTAATTATTATTGTAATACTATTATATTTCTTTATCTAACTATATTTTTTACAATTATTTAGAGCTAAATAACAGCTTATTAAAATTTTAAGATTGTATTAGCTTACTATTATAACAATATTTTATTCAGAATAATCTGTCAATTTATAAAACATGATACAACATTGTAATAATGCTGATTAAACAAAAATAAACTATAGCTAGGCAAAGTGGATAGCACACTTTATCAGTTAAATCTTATTACTTTTATTTTATTTTTCTAAGAATAACAACAATATTATGTACAAATAATACTAAATGAAAACCAAGTGCCAAAAGCACTGGGTTACAATATATATATATATATAGGATTTGAACAATTAAGCTCCCAGGTTTGTGAAGAGTGCCTGGTTTTCAAATATATATATATACATTTAATCTATAACATTTCAAACAGTATTATTTGAAAGTAAAAAAAAAATGTTTTCCTGCTGGTCATAGGTTTCTATTAAAATAACATCAATAGACTATAAATAGTCAAAATAAAAGTCATAGATCAATTCATAGATCACATGACCCTATCTCTTAAGCTTGTAAGTTATAAACAGTGAGGATTGCCAATTCCTCTACAAGCTTTATGATAAATGCTTAGCCAGAGCCAGCACTTAAAATATCTCTGTCAGGAACCCCTCCCCAAACCCCTGACCATGGTTTCGTGCTTTGGCACTCCTCAGAGAGGTGTCAGGGTAGGTTCAGACACTAGATCTAAAAATACCAACCCAAAGCTAAGCACTTAGCTAAAAGTTATCTATTGAGTGGAAAATCTGAAATTTTCAGACATGTACATGTCTTCAAACCCAGCTATCCAACTCAAATAGCTATATGGGGCTGATAGATCTTCAGCCATGCCACATAGTAGTAGTCATAGCAATATAAAATTGCATAAGACTTTTTGGCAGAGACTATAAATAGTCAAAATAAAAGTCATAGATCAATTCATAGATCACATGACCCTATCTCTTAAGCTTGTAAGTTATAAACAGTGAGGATTGCCAATTTCTCTACAAGCTTTATGATAAATGCTTAGCCAGAGCCAGCACTTAAAATATCTCTGTCAGGAACCCCTCCCCAAACCCCTGACCATGGTTTCGTGCTTTGGCACTCCTCAGAGAGGTGTCAGGGTAGGTTCAGACACTAGATCTAAAAATACCAACCCAAAGCTAAGCACTTAGATAAAAGTTATCTATTGAGTGGAAAATCTGAAATTTTCAGACATGTACTGAAGCAGTCGGATCTGAGTTCGATCCTAGCTTCATGTTATTTACCCTAATACTAACCTTAAATTTCCGATGCAATGGGGCTTTATACGTTCAATCCACGCTAATTTCCATAATAAATAATTTATTTCAAATGCGTATTAAAATTAATTTGTTTAGCTTAAAATTGATCAATTCTCTAAATAAATTCATGAGAAAATATTCATGAATTTATATATATTAAATTGCGTGGATTGTGCGTATATACTTGTAAATATTAAAAATATATAATTGTTCGAAAGTTTCATTGCGTCGGGAATACTTGTTTTTTTTTAATTTTAAATAATTTGTTAAAGTGTTGTTGATTAAAAACTACATTCTTTCGATAAGCTCTCAAATTCTCAAAAACAACAGTAAAGTTTTATTAATTGGAAAAAGATAAGAATTCAATTTCTAATTAAAATCATTTCAGATTTTAAGAATTCATTTTCTAATTAGGAAAGGAATTCAAAAATTAGTTTGAAAGCCTTATCGAGGGAATGTATTTGAAAACAACTAATTGATAATAAAATGAGCGCTAGCCTTAAGGCATCTGGACAATATATATAGCCCTGAAAAGTCAGGGGAAGGGGCGAGCTTTGTTGTAGAGTAGTGCAGTGAACTCTGTGCGTATAAAAAAATTAAATACATCATGATAGAGGGCTAGAACATCAGGAATCTGGCTACGGTTCCTAAAGTCCCGAGAAACCTTCACTGGAGCTGTTGAACCTTTTCCGGATCGATCATTCTGCTAAAATTATGGAGGCTACTAAAATGCTGTTCCAATAATCAATCAATGGTGCCTACATTTTTAACAACCTGGAGGTGTAACTTAAGGACCAGCACGGAAGGGGTAATATATGTTTCTATAATGGACGTTAAACTTTCTGGCCAGTTCGAACTTTATTTTACACTCCTCCTTATTAAGAGCTCTTTTATTTCTTAATGTAAAATCTTTGTAACACCTTTTATTTATAAAATGCTACTGTAAATCTATAGCGTAATTCTTTAAATCTCTAGTCTTTAAACTTTTTCTTTTCTTACCTGGCGGTTTATTTAATATATATATATATATTAGTGTGCTTTATTAATGTCGTATTTAAAAATTATATGCCAATAATCTTTCGACTCGATGAGCTCCTTGATTCCATTTGCCTCACACAAATAATATAACATTAATTTCAAATAGTAATTCTCGCCCATTAGAGCTAAATTTATAAGTTCTATTAATCATCGAGTCAAAGGAAAATATTACATGTTTACTATTTTTACATTTAGCTAATAATAAATTATTAGCTCAATTTTTCACCTATGTCCCCAGCTCCTATCTAAGTTATAAGTATTTATATATATTCACATAATGTTAAATGATTTTCTTGTTCCACTAATATTTATTTATGCAAATATAATCTTAAATGTCTTTATTGCAAAAAGGGTCGATAAAGGGTTAAATGTATTTTAATTCCACTTTTGTTATTTTATATTAATATTCAGAAAGGGCACGATATTAGGGCATAATTAATATAGTTTATAAATGTTTTAAAATAGTTCGATAAAAGTTCGTTTGACTTTAATTAATTGGTCAAGTCATCACGTAGAGCATTCTACATGGGTTTTATTTTTCAACGATGACTATCAAGTCATCATCATCAAACGTTGCTGACGTAGGGCCATCTTCCGCTCCGTTAGGCTGGTCGGTGATCATATTCTCTTATTTAAATTTCTCAAGGAAGAAAGTACTTCCTTTCGTATTCATTAGTCAAAGGGCGTAAGACTTGTTGATGCAAGCCGCCATAGGGCTTCGATCATCGACTAGCGATCATCTTTAAATTTGACTCTCTGCCTCGTAATTCGTCAAGCACCATTGCATTTTTGTTCCGGTAAAACCCGCTCCATGCTCGTAATCCATGATGAAGGGATTTAAATTAAAGTCGAACAAATTTTCAAATATATTTAGTTAAATCAGTTTTCAAATCAAGATTAAAGTTATGCCCTAAATTACGTATCTTGCTCTTCATGAGTAGATTTTCGAATGTGAAAATAAATATCACATTCTGTCATAATAAAATTAGAGCAATCATTTCCTTATTAATGAATACCTTTATCTGCCTTTATATTTCTCATTGGGGGCATAGACATAGAATTCCATGTTGTGTAATACTTGTTGGCATATGATAAGGACCGCCACTCTTATTATAATTGTAAGATATCTTAAAGACTAGAGGTAGTTAATGTATTTTATATTCTATGAAACAAAACAAATTATTCTTATTAAATACTTTCCAACATACTTGGTTTCTTAGTTCATCATTCTTTTTATAATTATTTAAAGGTTAATACTCGCTGTCTGTGTTGGCAACCCGAACATACATATGATTTGATTTAAAAAGTATTCAAAGTAATTAATTATTAGATATTCGTGTCAGTGCAAGGGTCTCTAGTCCTCACCAACCATTGAACTAGTTCTTGGCGCATAGCACTGTGCCGTCGATGACTACTAACTGAGCTGTTGAGTTGGGTTTGAATTCAGTTTTGAACCGCCTGAGTTTGAATCCGATTTGATTTGCGGTGGTGGTGGGTTTCGACCGGTACAGTACATGTCTTCAAACCCAGCTATCCAACTCAAATAGCTATATGGGGCTGATAGATCTTCAGCCATGCCACATAGTAGTAGTCATAGCAATATAAAATTGCATAAGACTTTTTGGCAGAGACTATAAATAGTCAAAATAAAAGTCATAGATCAATTCATAGATCACATGACCCAATCTCTTAAGCTTGTAAGTTATAAACAGTGAGGATTGCCAATTCCTCTACAAGCTTTATGATAAATGCTTAGCCAGAGCCAGCACTTAAAATATCTCTGTCAGGAACCCCTCCCCAAACCCCTGACCATGGTTTCGTGCTTTGGCACTCCTCAGAGAGGTGTCAGGGTAGGTTCAGACACTAGATCTAAAAATACCAACCCAAAGCTAAGCACTTAGATAAAAGTTATCTATTGAGTGGAAAATCTGAAATTTTCAGACATGTACATGTCTTCAAACCCAGCTATCCAACTCAAATAGCTATATGGGGCTGATAGATCTTCAGCCATGCCACATAGTAGTAGTCATAGCAATATAAAATTGCATAAGACTTTTTGGCAGAGACTATAAATAGTCAAAATAAAAGTCATAGATCAATTCATAGATCACATGACCCTATCTCTTAAGCTTGTAAGTTATAAACAGTGAGGATTGCCAATTCCTCTACAAGCTTTATGATAAATGCTTAGCCAGAGCCAGCACTTAAAATATCTCTGTCAGGAACCCCTCCCCAAACCCCTGACCATGGTTTCGTGCTTTGGCAGTCCTCAGAGAGGTGTCAGGGTAGGTTCAGACACTAGATCTAAAAATACCAACCCAAAGCTAAGCACTTAGCTAAAAGTTATCTATTGAGTGGAAAATCTGAAATTTTCAGACATGTACATGTCTTCAAACCCAGCTATCCAACTCAAAAAGCTATATGGGGCTGATAGATCTTCAGCCATGCCACATAGTAGTAGTCATAGCAATATAAAATTGCATAAGACTTTTTGGCAGAGACTATAAATAGTCAAAATAAAAGTCATAGATCAATTCATAGATCACATGACCCTATCTCTTAAGCTTGTAAGTTATAAACAGCACCCACCTTTTAACTCTGTTTAACTACAAAACTATGAGAATGAAATTGAAAACACTATTAATATTTTCAACCCAAGCTCAATAGCTTATATAGTCATGCATTGATTGCTCTTGTTAGCACAAGATGGCACTACTATATGGAGAGTTTTGCTGAATTTTGAATTGTTTAATAACAATTATTGTGCTAGTATGAGATAGTGATCATGTGATGTTTAGTTGTTTAACACCAATCCTGCCTAATAGGATAGTGGTGGCTATGGTTGTTAAAGAGCCAAAGACACCAAAATGTATGGGTACTGAATTGAGTTCAGACCCATATGACTATATAAGCTATTGAGCTTGGGTTGAAAATATTAATAATGTTTTCAATTTCATTCTCATAGTTTTGTAGTTAAACAGAGTTAAAAGGTGGGTGCTGGAGGGTTGCATTAGATCTTAAGATCTAAGTGCAGTGCTCTCAGATTCAAGGCTCCTCACTGACGAAGGTCACAAACCAGAAACTAGTCTGGGGATATTGGATGAATAGGCACTAGATAGGAATTTTATGCACAAGACTTCTGGCATCCATTGATTACTCTGGCTTGCACTGAGTGACACTGCTGTATGGAGAGTTTTTCATGTAGTAAATCAAAAGATTTTGCCAATGTTACTCTAAGTAAGAAAGTAATGATTTAAAGGTGAATAGAATAACATTTCCACTTTCTCAAACCAAGACACTTCAGTTTGGCCTATATAAATCACAATTTAAGTTAAAGATAAGCCAGACACTCTTTCCTTACAAAATCTCTATCTTGTGTTTGGATTTAAAAATTTTCTTTGTATTCAACATAACAATGTTGAGTTATTATAAAGTGAGTATGGTGCGTATGTTAAAAAGATGAAATCCTTTCTCTTTAATTTCATCCAATCTATGTGCTTAATAAATAAATCTGAACATTTCATAAATTTAAAATAAAATACTTTATTTAATTATATTTATTGTTAACAATGTCTTATTAAGATTAGAAGAAAGATAATCATACATTCATGTGCTAGTGCTTTAAAAAAAGAAAATGTCTGTGTTATTATTTTTTATTGTTTGCCAAGTTTAAAAAAAATCTTAGTTGTTCTGTTTTACTTTTGCATATTTTTATCAATTGATATTGGATTTATAGCAAAGAAATAATATACTATGGATAGAAAATTACTTAGGAGGGAAATAACACAAATTTCTTTTCATTTGATATGTTTTATGATTAAAACAGAATAATTAATAACAAATGCTATGCTTAACTATAATGGAGCTAAGACCATTAAATTTACCATGGATTGCAAGATTGGTGAGAGAAATAATTGGAAATCATCTAATGATTAAAAATGTTTATGGATTTCTATGTTTGGGTTAGATAACATGAATATGCCAAAGATAATGCTGCAGGATAAGAAAATTAAATGGAAATTAACAGATGACAATAGAAAAATTTCTTATAATCATATACTCAGTTGAATTTAATTGTCAGTAATAGTAAAATATATAATGGTAACTCTTAATAAATATTAAAAATAAATTGTTCTTTATTTTAATTATAATTATAATGTAGCCTTATGAATCCATTCTTATTTGAGACATTTTATTTCCTTCTGAATGGTGATGCATAAGAAATTACAGTACACAAATATAACAATAATTATAAATCAATGAGACAAAAATGATATATATATATATATATTGAAGCAGATGATCTGATGCTCAGATCCTGCTTCACAGCCCACATCCAATCTCCTACCACCTAACCATATTCAAACTCATCCTTATGCACGTATACACGTAACTAATAATATATTTCTTTACCCAATAGTATAAAATAATGTAAACATATGTGTCTTAATTTAATATTTAATCTAATAATAATATTCTCATGTGTATGCGGGCGTAAATAATAAATATATATGTATATTTTAGCGTAGGAGATTGTGATTGAATTAATAGTATATTATATATATATAAGATATTATATATGATACTTATTATATTTTTCATATATAAGTTTGTAGCCAGAAATGATGCAATTTTGTTAGTAAGTCTCTCGAAAAACAATAACCCGGAAGACCCTTTAGATTAAAATAGAAGATTACAAATTAGTAATAATAGAAGAAACCCATTAGTGGAAATTGTTCATGCTAGATTGTTTTAAAATCACAAGATATATTTTAAAACAATCGTTCGAGAAACTGATAACAAACTTGCATTGTTTCAAACATATTACCAGATAAGAGTATCCGGCCAAACAATTCCAAATGAAATCTAAATGCTTAAACCGCCTCAGGTCCAGCAGTAGTTGCCTAGTATAGCTTCAAATTAAAAGTATAAATACTGCTGGATTTGAATCCACAAGGAGGGGAGATCATTAAATAGCCATGCTGCTGAACATAATCCACACCCGATGTAATTTTCATGCAATGTGTTGTGAGTAGTAAGTTTTGCCTTGTCCCTCCATTCTAACATGCTGATCCCATGAACGAAGCTTTCGTACTCCATGCTACTGAACTTTACATATGTCTTTCCAATGAAATGAAGTACTATCTCAAATCCTCCTGCTACCCTAGATTTAGTGACAATACCAATGGACTGATTCCTAGTGAAATGCTTTTCTCAATCATCAAAGTAAAAAACTCAGACTGCTTATAATTCCTAAAATCCTGCTTTCTATGTAATGTGTATATTTTAAACTATATCTTTTAAATGTCTTCAAATATATATAACTCTATATAACTAATCTATGCTAAGCCTCTTATAAAATGTTTTTCTTTTATTTTATTTAAAAGTGGCCAATAATTTTTATTAGCATTTTTACGTATTTATATTTTAAAGTTAATGCCAATAATATTCTAAGATTGCCAGCATATAACTTATTTTGTTTTCCCCACCCATCATTTACTGGGTGAATAATTTATAATTTATAAAAACAAGTCTTATTCGACTTGCCCAGATGCTCACGGTTTTAGAGAAATAAATTAATTATATTTTTCATGTTTACTGTTGAAAAACAGGTCTGACATCTGTTTTTCACATTCTCCTTTCTAAATAATGCGCTATCTTTTATCTTTCAACTATATTATATATGTAAATTTCATCTTAGCTATTACGACCACCCTTTTTATTTTGCAATCAATTATTGTATTTCCACAAGGGCATAAATCAACCAAAATTGAGGTTTAATGTGTAAAATGTAATGAATAATATTAAGTAATATAATATAAAGGGGGAGAGGGACCTTAACCTTTTATTCTATGTTTACATGTATAATTATTATCCCTGTTTGCTTAAAGTGAAGCCATGTCATTATGCTGAATAGTTCATCATTTGTGGGCAATAAATATGTCCCAATAATCTTTAATTTCAGAAGTATATTTATGTTTTACTAATGAGCATTTGGTGCATAAAGGCCATTCTATTTTATATATATGTTTGTGCTTCTTTATTACATGGAGGCAACCGCAAATTCGGACCCCATCGTCGTCTCAATGTCCTTGAACTAGGCTGTAAAACCACCCTGGGGACATCATTGTTTCGTGCATGCTTTATACGGGGATCGCTCTGGAAAAACCAGCCCGATAGTGACATAGCCGACCACTCCTTGTCATCCATGATTTGCCTGTACCTCATTCCAGGGAATCTGGACTCTTTTTGTTCATAAAACTGACCCTGCCAAAGTTTGCAGAGGAAATCGGTCACTTCTTAGAATTCATGAAGCACACTCCAGGATCCCTAAAAGGACCGATAATAAGCCACCATGCACTCACCGCTTTTCCCTTATCTTATCATTCGCCCAGAAGTATTCATAACCTGTAATGAAATGATTTATTTAAACAAACATATGTCCCTTATTTTAATATAAGTATTAATACGATAAATTTAGTATCGTTTGTGTAAATTGTTCATTACCCATCCCGTGCATTAATTATCGAAAATTCCCAGTTAACCATCATATTAAATGTAATCAAATATTATCTGTGTTAAAAATTATTGATTGAAGTAATCAAATGCTCTTTTTGTTTCTGAAGGTGTGATAGCGTTCTAATAATCTATTCTAATAGTGCTAATTTACTCAAACACATACATATATTATTGGCATAGCCGCAATTATCATGTTATTGTATAAAATGATTCAAATAAATATTTATAATAATCCTGAGGCTCACGTCAGCTAAATGACCTGACAGAATTATTATTAATAAATCGTAAATATATATATACATCAAACTCGAATCAGTGCTTTCTTTAGTTAAGATAAATATTAAGTTATTTCTTATGCTTAAATATGACTAGATGATCTCCGCTCTACACATAAATAACCTGCTCATTATTAAGTTATTCTATCATGAGTTAGCCTTGAGTCTTTTGTGTCTCCGATGATTGATGCCGGCGGATGAGAAGTGGATTAATCGATGTCATCGGGATTGTTGCTCATAATGTTATAGATATGGGGGAATAGGCAAAAAGGGCAGAATTCATGAGTGTTCCTGACCTGTGTATCTTGTGCACGATTGGATTCGAGGTACTTTTGCCTAGATGCTAGATCTTGTTACTTGAACATACAAATCTGACTGCCACAATATATATGACAATAGATGGCATTCTACCAAAAAACACCATCAAGTGTAAGTGTTTTTTGGTAGAACGCCATCTATTGTCATAAATACAAGCATTAGCAAGTTTTAACTTGTGTTTTTTTGTTTTTCATAAATGTACCTTTGAGGTCTTTCTTGCAATGATATATATTGCAAAGGCTTCTACTATGTGGTGATGCTGAACTGATATCAGACCCGTGTAGCTATCTGGCTTGCTATGCTGAGTTTGAAGACATTACGTGTCTAAAAGATACATGCTTGCAAGCTGAATAGAAACTGTTTCATAAATGCTGAGAGTTTTTGTTTAGATCTATTTTCTTATTCCTGTCCTTCACTGATGATAGCAAATAGCTTGAAATCATGATCTGAAGGTGGAACTAAAGTTAGAGCTAGTGAATGCTTGCTCTGACATTTATGTAAACAAACTTACGCTTGATGGTGTTTTTTGGTAGAACGCCATCTATTGTCATAAATACAAGTGTTAGCAAGTTTTAACTTGTGTTTTTTTGTTTTTCATATATATATACTTAAATAATAATTGAATCAATTAAGTCAGACTTAAATTAATTATTAAATATTACTTTTATAAAACCAATAAAAATTAAAAATATAACTAATATTTTATATAATTTCGCTCAAAAATATAAAATAACTATTATAAAAGCATTGCCTGTTTTTAAATAATATGAAATATTTTTTTAAATACAAAAATAACATTAAAATTTTATTACATTTTTTAGTTTTTTAAGTGTGAAAAAACACTCTGTAGATAACATTTTATGACATGATTATATGTATTAATAATTTAATTATAGGTCATATCTTTTGACTGCCATCTTGCAGGAACAGATTATATATTTATATACATGATATGAGGTTAGATTGCAGTTATTAATTAAATTGTTATGTGTTTTAACCACCTCAATGAGTTAATGTTTATTATTAATGCATCTATATTTATTATTAATCTAAGTATCCCTTGATTGACCTATCACACAAAATTCTTTTATATGAAATCATCTTTCTGCATGTTTTATTTTATTATTAGAAGTTAGTTGTTCATCAAAGATGATAAGTTATTAGCAAATAAATCAGAACTCATTTAATTTTATTTTCTTTGCCAAGCAAAAACCTTATCTCTGGACCCATTGGTGCCTTACAAATTCTTGAGTCCATCATAAATGTAAATCTAAACTATCATAAAGCTATTTGTGGATTAATTTATTTATTTGTTAATTTATTAATCATTTTTAGTTATCTAAATACAACATTTATTCAGTATATTTTACATTTCCCAAATGTGTAGTGCATAATTGGTGGAAATTGGTTCATAATTTTATTTATTACATTTGATCATCCAAGTCTATAAGGTACTTGTATGCCAGCTAGACTTGCTCACTTACAATATTTTCTATTGTATTTATGAATACCCAAACTTGCAAGTTATTTAGTGAACAATTAATTTCATTTTATTCATGTTGTTGTTGGTCCATTTTCATTTACCATATTACTTAATATTACTGATGAGCAGTGTTTTATTGTTTCATTAAATTTCTAGCTTGCCCCAAAACATGAGCATTTGTAGGCCAGGCAGCTTTCCATCCAATATTTTAATAATTGTCTATAACAATTTTGGTTTTGTCCAAGGGGGTAATATTACTATTTATGAGACCATGTTACTTTGTTTGAAAGAAAAAAATGTAAAACAATGTAAACATTTTTTTTCCATGTCTCTCTTCAATAATTATAATTAGTAATTTTAATTTAAATTTTGAAAATATACTAAGGAAATTAATTATATTTTATTTGTAAATTATTTATTAAGTTTTATATTTAATATTAAAAGAAAGATAATGTTTGTGATTAGTAGTATTTTAAAAAAAAAATAAAGAAATAAGATTTTAATACTTTTGTTAAACTTTATTTTATTTCGTCAGAGTTGTTTTATTCTTTTTTCTTTATCTTTCTTCAATACAAAAATCAAATCAGTGCAATTAACAGATTATCTTGTTTTTCTTTTTGCAAGACATTTTTAAATTAAAAAATGAATATCAAACATTTGATGATTCTATTTTAAATTTTTGACTTGTTTTCCAATGTCAATGTTCAATGGGGTAAATAACTGAACCATTGTATTTGTAAAAAAAATATCTAATTGCTTGTTGTAATTATATTTTTTTATTAAACGCCCATTATTATATTAAGTAATAATTTACTAAGGCTGTAACCTTAGAAGATGCTTATTTCTAAGGTTACAGCCTTAGTAAATTATTACCTAATTGCTTGTTATAAAAATTAATATGCTGATCACAGACTGTTATTGGTATGAAGACAGGATTGTTCTAAAAAATAATAGGGATATGAATAATTCAGCAGCATAAGTGGCTGGTAAAAGAAATCATTTTTAGCTAGATGTTGATGAGGACATCTATGTCTTAACCTAGCTGCTAAAGATTAAAAGAAGCAAAAGCCTTCACCAAGATAATGCATTATACAGCAGAAATCTTATCCAAGCTGTTGCATAGAACAGAAGTTTACACAAGCTGTTACCATACTATGATAGTTTTATAAAAATTATTTTTACAGTGAAAACCATATGCTAAGCTAGCTTAAAGCCAAACATAATCTTCCTCCATGTAACCACCATCACTGGATTAAAATTACCACCTAAAGTAATCTGAAACCTTGTCTTCAACCAAAAGCATGTGTCAGCATGAGTCACTGTATTGAGATTCTAGTGAAAGAAAATAAATAAAATGTTGCTGTTTATTAACCTGGAAATAATGCATATCAAGAGAAAGACAAATTAATCATGTACATTGTGTAGAAGTCTTCAAAAAAAAACTTATCTGGAAAAAAGTGGAAAGGATTCCACAGAAGAATAAAATCATGGTTAAAAGTATTTTTTGTATACTCACTGAATTTTCATTTATAGCAAAAAAAATAAATATTTTTTGTAAGAATTGATAAAATATAAATATTTTCATTAAGTTAATATTTTCTAATTGTTAAAGATATTTCTTTAATTAATTCAATTTATCACATAAAATTATAAAAGAGTCTTTTTAGAAAAAAAAAAAAAAATTTAAAATTAATTTTGTTTTTAAACATGTTTTATTTTCATTAATTTATCACCCCACTCCACCCCAAAAGTTAATAATGGGTTAATTAAGCTTAGTTAAAGATTGTTATCACTGATTTTAAAAATATTGTGTTTCCTACTTGGTTATTTAAAAAAAAAATAACTTAATGAACTAAAAGTTAATTAATTTAATGAATAGAAATGAACTTGTTAATTATGATTTTTATTAAACTAAATTTTATTGTTTTGATAAATTGAATGTTTAAAATTTTATACTATCATGTCACATTTCTTTAATTTTGTTTATTGTTATTCAGTTAGTCATTAAATAATTGTTTTAAAAATATTTTTTAGTTTTAATGTCTTTATTCTTCTAGCTAACTGTTACATAAATTGGCAGTGTTTGTAATTTGCTTGTATTCTAGGATTTTTATTTGTATAGATAATACTTTAAGTGTTAACTGCTTTCATGTATTTATATTTATGATTCTATTTAGCCTTTGAGCATTATTAGTATTATTATCTAAATAATACATAGCTTTAGTGGAGTTTGAAATTTCTAATTGACTATTGTTAGTCTACTTTCAGAACAGATTGTATTTGCATGTTTAATGAGGTTTATTTAAACTTTTTTGAATTAATAGTCTCACACATTTAGTCAAGTTGTAATCTTTAGTGCCTATTTATTTAGTGTATATTTAGTATATATTGGATTACAGTAAAGGGGATATCCATTGCATTGTAAAAATAAGGCTACCATCACAACAGACTATGATTGTTATTGATAGTGGTATTGGTAAAGTGTTGACTTTTTTCAGGTATATATATATATATATATATATATATATATATATATATATGTATATATATATATATATATATATAAACATTACAAGCATAAAGCTATATATATATATAATAGTTTTTATGGTATAGCTTAATTATCAATACGAAAACAGCTATACCATTACTAATAAATTCTTAAAACTGTCCTAGATAATGGAAACAAAACATTCTTTAGAAGCACTAATTAAAAAAAGCAGATAACAGTAAACAGATGCTAAAAAATGAATCTATTAACAAACAAAACAAATTTAATTAACAGCTTGATATAATTATTCAAATGTATATGAATTCAAATTGCATCTTTTATTTATGCATATATATCATTTGATATCTGGTTGATTTTAAATATTGATCCTCACAAAACCTTACATTATATTGCTGCATCATCTTTGAAGACTATTATTAAGTAACACTAATACTTATTTGATTCTGTTAGATATGTGTTAATTAAGTTGAGATGCATGTACATATGTATTTGACTTGTGTTTTAAAGAATAAAAATAGTAAAGCAAATTAATTTAACTATAAATGTTCACAACATGCAGGCCATTACAAAATCAGACATATACACTATGCATGTGATTCTTATGCTGGTTAAAAGTGAAATAATATATTATGATTTTCAAATCTTAGTCATGATTGGAATTTATAAAGACTTGGTATTAAATCTTTAATGTAGAATGGGTATATTTTTTTAATTGTTGAGAAGTGCACCTGTTTTTATTACAATTTAATGTATATGAAGCTGGTTTGCATGGTTCTGGATCAAATTCAGCAAGTTGGGTTCAACATCCTAATGATTATGGGTTTCATGCTCGAGTAAAGTACTTTAATAATTCCTAAAACATATTGTCTTTAATTCCACTGCTGCTAGAGGATCCCTATACTTTATAGTGCCAGAATGGTCAATTCTTTTCTGAGACTACTTTTTTATATCATTACAAACTTTGCAAATCACATTTTTTCTTTAAATAAATGAGCCAATAATTTATTAATTATTCATATTTATAAAATTCTTCAGATAAGTAAACAACACGTGTATAGATAACACTAGTTATTATTGTCTCTGAAATATGTTTATTTAGCATTTAAAAATTTTTCCATAATAAGAAACAATGCAAAAAAGAAATTTGATTTCCAAGAATTTCAATTAACAATGAAATAAGCTCTTTGAGCAAATTAAATCTTGTTTCTATAACATAACTTGTTGTTTCCTTATTTTTTGAAATAAAATGTACATTTGAATTAATTATGTTTTAAACATAGATTTGTATCAATGCGTGTGTGTGTGCATAATAGAAACCTAAACTTGACAGAAAATATAAATTCAATTTGTGAAATCTGAATTTTAATTTATAACTGCCAACTACTTTTATTTTCTAAATATAATTTATAAAATGAGATAGATAATCAATATCTTAATATATATATATATAGGAAAAATATATGAACGAACTCAAGGAAATATTAAACTACTAATAAAAAGTACACACAATTACTTCTCTATAAAGCTGATTTAATATTTCATCAGATGTTATTAATATAGGTTTGATGATGAACTTGTGATTTGAACTGACTAATACAAAAAAATACTATTTTTTGACATTTTTTACTGCATGCAGTTGATTGCGATCATTATTTTACATCAAAAGAAGGCTGATTAGTAATTACTCTTCAAAAACTCAAGTTATTTATAAGTCAGGGATGAGGAAACGTCTTCAAAAACTTTTACCTTAGATAGTTATCCGTTTAAAAAAACAGAGAATAAATTTGTATATCATAGTGCTTGTAGTCAAAAACTTGAATTTGAATTTTGCATAGCAAATTAAAAATAAGATATATCAATACACCAAATAAAATAATGATAAAAAAATTTGTTTTATGTATATTTTATTAAATTTTGAAATAACACTGGCAACTTCTTAAAAACAATCAGTATCACTTTCATGCAATAGGAAGTGATTCTATTGATTTTATTATTAATAAGACACATTTTATTATAGTGATTATGTGAAACAAATGAATTGCAGTAGCCTTTTAAAAACAAAACGTTTGAATATGATTTACATGGAAGAGACACTTGGAAGTACAATCTTCATCGCATTTATTATGAATATAAGATTTGTAATTTTTCTAATAGTTAACTTAACTATGGAGGTAAAATGAGAGCATTACAAGATGTCAAATAAACAGACTAAGAACAAAGTTTATGATTAAATCATTTCACAAACATCAACTTTAAATATTATTATTTGTCTTTTTATACCTTTCATATTATCTGGAGTTATAATGGATATAGCTATTTACAAATTGCTGCTGATAATGTAATTTATTGAAGAGATAATGTGGGAGATTTTGAGCTGAATCCATATGTAACATATCCCTTACTGCCACTCTGTTCCTCACATTTTTTATGAACTCACAAATAATAAACTATTTTTCTGATTGTGATTATAATTTATAAATATAATTGGGAAAAGTAATGTCTAATGGCAATTGAGATAGGAAACATTATCTCAGTTACTTCAGCAAGAATTATGAGAGAACTCAAGTATACTTTGTTTGCAGTTTTACTATTTATTGTACACAGTAGAGGATACAATAATAAATATTTGCTAAATAACAGGAAGTGGGAAGTAAAGTATAGGATTTTTCTTAAGTGATATATTCATTGTTACTTTATATCAAAACATTATATTTCTTCTTTTTTTTTGTCAAAAAAAATGAAACAAACAAACTATTAAACAACATACATTTTACATTGCTTATAAAGGAATTTATTATTGTTCGATATGATGGTGACAAAAGTTTTTCATATTTTTCACCAGAAATACATTCATTATATAATGAAGTGATATGGCTAGAAATAATTGCATAATTCAATGAGATGTATGCTATATTTGTAGTTTACACTGTAAAGTTGTAATTGACATTGAATTTTATTCCAGTTATTAAATATAATTTTTGGTGACATAATAATGTTTAAGATCTGAAATAGAAATGTGTTATAATTAAATTGACAATAGACATTAAAATTGTGTTACTTTATTATCATTTAGATGATTATGTTACCATAGCCATCCTGCATATTATAGTACTTTTGTTTTATAATTATGTTTATTTTATTAATATTAAGAATGTCATGTTGCAGTTGTAAAATATCTTCATACCATGTGTATGACACATATTCAAATCCTGACTAAATAAAACTTTTGTATAAGCAGTATATATGGAACAAATAAAATATGAGTTTTCTTTTTACAGTTTTTAACCATGTCTAAAATTTATCTTTTAGATAGAGAGTTTATTATCACGCTAGCTATCTATATAATATAGGTCAATAAATGAATATATAGTTATTCTTAACTAAATACGAAAAAGTTCAATTTTTTACCACTAGACAATTGAATAATCTGATTTACGACTTATTTGTGAAGAGAAGGAGAGCTTTTGAAAAAAAAAATGGACTTAGTTTACTATTGACATTTTTTTTTTTATCTTTTCACCTTATATGGCAGAATACGATTATGCAATTATTTTTAGAAACTAGATTTATACCATATAATAAACATTATTTATAACAAATCTATATAATCAAAAAGTAATATACAAGCTTGAACTTTGTATATATATCTGTTTTATGCACCTGACTATATATCTATTCAATTATGTAAACTATCTTTGAACTATGAATAAGAACTTAAAGATTTCCTATTCTACATTGGCAGAGAACTTAAATCTTTTTGTATAAGAAATAATTTAATATTTATCTTGACTCTAGTAAACGTTTTTTTTATTGTATAATTTTGACTCTAGTAAACGTTATATAAGAGTTTGCGATGTTTTGACCAACATCTGTATGACTTTCGTTTTTTGTAAGTCAAAAGTAATTTTGAGCCCAGTTTAAATTTAGTTGAAAAAAAATGACTTTACACTATTTTATTCTAGAACAGCTTTTTAAAAATGCAACTTCAATTGTTTTTACATAAAATCAAAGGTTTTAGTAATAGAACAGTTCTAAAAGTTTTTTTTTTCACTTTATTGATTTACTTTATAGCCTTTAAAGTAATATAATAAGCCAAATAACCAAGTTCATTTTTTTTCTTTTAATGTGGGTTATAAACATTAGGGTGATTTTGTTCTGCGTAAATCTGCTTATTACTAAACAGATTTGTACGGTCTTATTCAACTAGCGTGGAGGTCTTTACATTTTCCCCCTTCTGTTGTTAGCAGTATTTTCTAGTTTGATAACAACGCTTGTTGCTATAGATACTAGATACTAATGCCTTTGCCTTTCCCTTTTCTCTTTCATCAGGTCGCACATTTCTTGTTTCTTTGGTTATAACATTATAATGATGTCAACAAGATGCCATCTTATCAAGTTTTTAAACTTTAAACTACTTCTTCCTCATTGAAACTGAGATAGCTTTGGTAAGGGAGGGGATAATTTAAAGTGACAAAAATATTTATCACATTTATAGAGGATTAAAAAAGAGAGGAAATTTTTGTCTATTACGGAATGTCTTGAAACGGCACTTAAGATTAATGAATATTGTGACCTACTGAGATTCCAAGTGCAAAGATATGTATGTGCGTATGTATATTATATATGTGCTTACTAAAATAAATAAATAAAAACCACACTATTATCATATAAGAAAGTTTTTTGAGCAGGTCTACCGCCACTGTTTTTGTTTTTTTCCAGCCGAAGCATTAAATCTTGACTCTAGGCATTAAAAAGACTTAAAAATCTAATATCTACAATCTAAATTCAACTCTCATAATGACCATAATTAGGCTGCCAATTATTTACATAGATAAAACGGTAAGGTAACTGAAAACATTCATTTACTATGATTAAAAATAAATATTTAAATACATGTATATCATCTATACTAAACTAAATGTAATTATAAGGGACTTGAACTTAGATTTTCAAGATTCCTACAGCTATCCAATCCTTCTTATACAACTGATATACTTGGCTAAATACACGTGAAAAAGATAAATAATCCCCAATAGACACATTTCTTACTGAACCAGTACTCATCTGTTAGTCTAAATCATCAACTTCCATATATATACAATAAGTGCTCAGTTTATGTTAGGATAGCAAATACTTATACTTTAGTAGGCAACCTACAAATCTTTTACATTCTCCAACTCTTCATCTACCATATCATTGAAAATCAAATGATAGAATGCTCAAAGTCCTTGTTGATGCCAATATTATTATCATACCCATGTTGACCTTAAGTTAATCTGAACCATCACACATAACATTAATATGTCTCATCCCTCTTCTCTATAATTAAATGAACTTGTTAGGGTCCTATGTGTTAGGAGTCAGATTGACTTAAGTTGAACATGGGCATGACAATAATATTGGCATTATCAAAGACATTGAACATTCCATCTTCAGATTTTTAATGATATAAATGGATGAAGAGTTTGAGAGTGGAGAAAATTGAAGCCTATCCCTTAAACTTTGAAAATTTGCTACCTTAATATAAACTGAGCGTGTATTGTATATATATATTCTGCCTTTGTCATCGTGTGTA
>JAQFVV010001515.1:0-64429 GCA_028023455.1 Epiperipatus broadwayi
TTTTATATCTGTTATTAGACGACTACAATTTCGTATATCATTATCAAAGTTTTTTTGATAGATAAGAATAAAATTCATCAGTAGAAAATCATACTGAAGAATAGTATCTGTTATAAAGCATTATAGATTGTTTAATACTTTTTACTTGAAAATGATTTAAGAACTGTTAAAGGAATTGTTTATAATTTTCATAATATAAATGATAATCTGTAATAATAATGATAATAAATTCTATTTTCTTGTACCATTTATAGTTCATTGTCAAAATTAAAATTTCATAAATTTTCTTCACTTACATTGTTATCTTGTTCGATTTTTATTTAAATATCAGCATAAGTCATTTAATATCTTTAGTTTAATCTATTAAACCAGATGCCCCATATAAATTAGTATTTTTAAATTTATTTCTTGTTTTAGATAAATCAGATAAGGTTTTAGCCATATTGGATCCAGTTTTTACTTTTGAAAAGAACTACGTATTAACTTTGACTTTTTCTAGATCTGATAAGAATTATTTTATCTAAGTTTATATTATTAGCACTTTAATTAGAATAGTAACTTGAATATTAGACATTTTAAATCTAATATTCTCTTTATTAACAACACCACTAAATAGAGCTTGACTTTTATGAAAATTTTTTTATATATTTTCACTATCAAATTTAATCAAAAACCAATAAAATCCAGGTTCAAAAGCAGAGCGAATACTTCATCCTTTTCCGTTTCAAGAGTCAAGATGGTTGCTATACTTCGACTACTACTACGACGTTGACAGCACAAGTATTTGCTGCTGTTAATTGCTACTTTACCATTACTACTACTACTACTTTCATTATCATTACTAATGGTCATTATCGCATTACTATTTTACTATTACCATGACGCCATTACTACTACTATCATTTACTACTAATACTAATACGTATTACGCCATTTACTAGTTTTAAAGTGATTTGTTTGATATCATAAGAACATGTAAGAAAAATACAATTTTTAAAACATGTTATGCAAAACTTGATTCAGAATTTAATTAAAAAAATTATTAGTTTAAAATTATTTATTATGTGAATACAGAAATGTTATTTTTAGACATTATTTAATGTTGAAAATCAGAGAAAAATTAATCAATAACAGGTAATAATATTGAATACATAGCGACAACAAAACTCACTTTACATGTTACAGCAAATATATATTCATATTTCACAGTGGTGTTGTGAATTTGATCAAAATGCATGGTTATTTACTATATCTGTTGAGAAGAAGCTGATCTCTGTTTCCACTTCTTCCTTAACTATTTGGGAGAAAGACTAAGTTTACTTTCTGTAGACGTGGATTAAATACAAAGTGGCAGTCCTATAACCAGAGTAAAGAAGTAATAGTAAGATTATTCTTAATAAGTGAAACAACTCTCTTGAATATTTTCTATCAATAAATGGTCAAATACATTGGATTATAAGTATATCGTTAATTAGTTCTATATGTTTTAGAGGTATACACTGAGAAAATAAAATGGTTTTGTTGTTTCTTCCTTATTACACAGTTGATAAATGGCATCATGTTTGGAGATATCCATCTTCCATCCAGAAAGTACTAAAGCTCAAGGTTGATTTTATTAGAAAATCTAAGTACTTAGGCTCTCACAAGTACCAGAATTCCAATTTTTCTTGGATTATAGCTTTTTATTTGTGATATTAATTTTTTTAATAATGGATGCCAAAGGGACTGAATTTAGTCATGTGCAATGCTGGGCTTCCCAATACTTAATTTTAGTTGATGTTATCAGTGATACTTTCTTATGTTTGGAATATTGTTTTTATTGTATCGTTAATGAATTTATTTCAGTAGGAGGAGTGTTCATTGATATTGGAAGAAACACTTGAAATTCTTTTGTGTCATATATAAAGTCATTAATGCATTGTGAGTTTTGGTATTGTGGAATGTTGTTTTGCAATGACAGGCCATTTATCTTGAATGGCTTTGCAGACTTTGATGTTTATTACCACTGCCTTTATCTATATGAGCTATGTGCAGAGCACTTTTTCTAATGATGAGTAATCTCTAATGATAGGTGCATAGTAATTATTTTGGAAAATTAATATGCAATAGAGTGATATTTTGTTATAGAATAAGATATGCTTTTTGAAAGAGGTTGTCACCTTTTCAATTGCAGATATTATAATCATTTCATTGTCTTTTCCACATTCACAGACATGAACTGGGAAACCAGAAATTAGGGAGGGGGAACTGCAAACTGAATGAATTTGATTACCAGAAAGTATACTCCAAACATGTTTTTCTCTTTGTTAATTCTAAACTATAAGCCAGAGTAATTTTCTATAAAAATGGTATACAATTAAGGAATGTTTTCCTTAGATGGTAAAAATGACTACATCATCCATGCATGAAGACATTGATGGATTGGTTTATGAGGGGTACATATATCTTATAATTAGATTCTGTTTCTAGTAGGAGGGTTAACATAAGCAGATAAAAACAGTGAAACTATGAGAGCCTTGTGTATTGATGTGTGAGGAAGTCAGGGACATTTTGCTATTACAGAGTGATGTGTATTTTTCATTGATGAGTATATTATTAAAAACATATACTATAGTATTAACTTTATGGTTAGATCAGCACCTGTAGTAGCTTGCTCACAGGCACCTAATTTAATGGCAGCCTGTAAGGTTCATAATTAGTCTTCATATTGTAAAGTTGATTTTCTTGCTTGTCTTACATCCTCTATTAATATTTTACATAACATAAGTGTTTAGAAGTTAGAACATCCTTTTTCTATAAATCGATACTAGACAAACTCGGTATATTAGGGGTGAATTTTACCTTTAAAAGAGACTCTCATTGTTTAGCTGATGATCAGAGAATACTGAAATAGGGCTAGATTATCTAGAGGAAAAGTAAGGGTATTTTCTTTAGAAAAGGGACCAGTGATAATGATAAAGTTAATAATGTTATTTTTTGATAGATAATTTATCATATTAAAAATTATTGGGATTAGTAAAGTGGCTAAGATGTGATAATAAAAATTTTGGAATTGCATGTACCTCAAAGTGGTATAAAAGCACCAAATTTGGAGAGTATCATACTTTAAAGCAACAGAAGTTCTTCTGCATAAAACTAAAAGGAAATTAAAGAAAATTTGGAAAAAGAAATTTTGGAGTTCAGACTTGAAAGAAGAGTATTTATGAGTCATATTCTCTCACAATCATTTTTTGAATCAAAAATAATAGATAAAGGAGTTAATTTTTGTATATAACCTAAAAGCCCATCTAATATATCCTTGACCAGTTATGGGGGATTACTAGATAAATTTTGGTTTTTTATAGAGATAATCAGCTATAATAGAGTTAGTTTTGTTTTTATTTCTGTTTTTAAAACATTATTGATGTAACTGAAGAAGGGCACAAGGAAACATTAGTTTTAAGTGTATTGTATCTAACTCTAATAACAAGATTAGTGGGAGAACTCTATTTTCGGAGGTATAATACTAGTTTAGTGAAGAGATTATGTTGACAAATGACAGCTAGGCTCATTGTAGTTTAAAGATAGTAGGTTGTTCAATTCTTCTTAAAATAATATAACTTCGAGAGAACAGCTTCAGGTGGCAGTGGATTTAAAGTATGAGATGAGTAGTTTTATTTAGAGGAAGAATTCAGAGCTGATGCTGCATGAAGTAAAACGCACATTAAGTGCTAAATGATCATATGTTGCAGGATAATAGAGGATTATTGTAGAAATGTAGATCTGGTGACAGAATACAATAGTCATTAGAGAGAGTGTTTTTTTAGTAAGGAAATGGAGTTAGCGAAAAAACCTTCAGCACTCATGATTTTTATTAATCAAATTTTAAGGTATTTTTAATGTAAAATTTTGTAAGATACGTTAAAATTTATAATTAGAAGAAAGAATTCTAAACAGCACAATTGATTACTTATTAATTGGTGAATTAACACTGGCTGATTATATAAAATAGAATGTTATAAGATTCACTGTAAAAGAAGAATGACAATAATAATTATAACTATATGCCACATCTAAGTACAAAATTTTAAAAGCTTGAAAAGATAGTCAAGAGGATGAGAATCCCTGACCTCCAGCAGCAAGTAATATTTAGATGTTGAAAATTTACTGTATCCAAATTAATATATAGTTCAGATTAAATGCTAATAAAATTACATTTGTCTCCTTGTAAATAAAGGATATGAGGTGAGAATTGCCTCATCCAATGTTAATTTATAGTATTCTGCCAGAGTTAATACCTCACATTGACTATTGTAATAGTACATCTTATATTATCAATTTATATAAATATATAGATGATATTTTATATTTATTGTATAATGAATGGATAACTAATATTAGTAAAAGTATAATAGGAATGCAAGTTGAAGAGAAAAAAATTGCAACAATACACCACTGTGGAAAAACAGTTAACTTACCTTTATAAGAAGTTATATGAGTGTTTGAGTAGTATATTTTTGTTCATAAAATAATAATTTATTTTCATTATTTGGCCAAATCAAAAATTGTCCTTATTAGAAACTTACATGTGGTTATATTTATGCAACCATCTTATTGAATTTATTTTTTAATGGTGTCAAAAACCTATTCAGTATTTTGAGATATGTATATTTTTTTCTTATTAAGTGATAGCCTTTGATTTGAGTAGATCTTCTGTGAAGACTCACTCTGCCATCAGTGGCTGCTCCTGGGTCAATTGATTTGTACTTTGTTTTTGTCTCATCAACATGCTAGATTCACTAGCTTTCAGATAATCATTTCACTGTTTTATTTGTGAGTTGTTTTTTTAAATGCTGGTGGTAGATCTTGTAGTATCATTTTTCTTCATACTTGTGTTTATTGTGTCTAATAGTTTGTAAATAGGTCTTGATTTTCAATGCATGATTTTTCCTTTCTTTGTGCATTCATTTTTAGCCTTTAATTTTTAATTATTTGGAACTCTTTCTGCCTCCAGATAAGAAATGGTATACATCATCTGATACCTGTTTTCCTGTTTCTCCCAGGAGGCATAAGATTTTACCAGACATCATTCATGAGCTATTTTGAATTAGGATCATCATGTCAGATTTTGTTTATTTTCATGTTATTGTCCTTCATTATTGAAATAAATCATCAAGGCTGAGATTTTCACATTCATGCTTGTCTCTCGTTTATTAAATGTTCTCATCAAGGCTATTGAGATTTTGGATATCTGTAAGAAAGCACTACTATTGGTAATTAGGGTTTCATCTACTCTTTGTTTTTTCAGGGTTAGCTTGGCAATATTGTAATAGTTTCATCCACCTTTTGTTTTTTCAGGTTACTTGGTATGAGTCTGATTTTTGTTATTAAAGTTATTGGATCTACTGCACTGATGGGTTTTGTTTTTTTAACAACAGTTAACTTTGCCATAAAACTGTTTAGGCAATTCTTTGACAGATGATCTTCTAGTTTATAAAAAACACTGAGGTAGAAATGCTCTGAAAGTAGCACCCATCAAAGGTGAAGAATCTTGCATGTAATAACATATATCTCTGGATAATATTTTCTTCAACATGATAGCAATGATGTGATTGAAGAGATCCATGTGTGGCTCTTTTTGTTCCCATACATATTTTTCTAAAGTTGTACTACAGTTCCATGATTTTTGGTAAATCATAGATCACTCTAGCTGCAACCATGAACATGGTTTTAATTTGTCCAATCTCCAAATTTAGAGGGCCTGAATAATGGTTCATAATGAAATAAATCTTTCCATTAAAGCGGAATACAAGCTTTTCAAAGTATTTGTTTCTGTTTCATTAAGGATGATTCCCATGTTTTTATATCTGCTAGCTGAGAATATCTCAGCACTTGGTACATTTATTTGACCAGAAAAGTTTTTTTTTTTTTTGATAGATAAGAATAAAATCATCATAGAAAATCATGACCTGAAGAATACATCTAATATAGTCAATGCAGACGGCTTTAATTATCTTTTAATTTTTGAAAGATTTAAGAACTGTTGTAAGAATTGTTTGTATAATTTTTCATATACAGAAACATAATCTGTATTACTAGTTGATAAATAAATTATATTTTGAAATTTAGTTTATAGTTCATATTACTAAAATTAAAAAATTTTATTAAATCTTTTCTTCAATTATATTGTTTATCTGTTCAGATTTTATTTTGTTAATATAAGTTTGTTTTAATGGCATTCATTTAATCCAATAGAACCGATGTCTCAGGCAAATAGCATTTTAATTATTTCTTGCTTGATAATCAGATATGTCTTTGTTACATTGATCCAGTTTACTTTTGAAAGAACTTATCGTTTAACTCTCTGACCTTTCAGATCTGATAATAATCATTTTATCTAAGCTTGTTTATTAGTAATTTTTAAATTGAATAAAATCAGAAATATTATAGTGGCATCAGATGCATTGTCATGTATATGGCACTGTGAAATTTGGGCTTTAGATTCCAACTTAGTATATCTAGAAGGCAACCCCTCCTAGAATGTTCAGTTTCGTGTCTGGGGTTTGAATTCTGCGGTGTGTTAGCGAGATAGATGATTCTGACTGTTACAATATATATATATATAATTCCTATGATTAACTTCCCCAATGAGATATTTTGCTACACACATAACATATTATACACCTGTATAATTCACTTTGGTATTACTACACACACATAACACAATCTATATATATATAGTTCTCTTTGGTTCATTTCTCCTGATGAACATTAAGACTGGTTGCTTTCATGATGGTTTCCATTGATCTCAGTTTCCAAAACACTTTGGTTCCAGCTGTATATTGATACATCTGGCTTCACTAGCTTTTATCTGCAATCACTTCAGTCTTAGGGCAACAGTCCACATGAGTGGAAATATGTTGGAAAATCAAGTCTTCACATCTAGCTGCTAGCCAGATGGTGTCCTCTAGCTTCACTTTCCCAAAACTCTTTGGGCCCATTTCGGCTGCTGCCCATGAACACATTTTCACTGAGAGTGCTGCACACTCACTTTATCCACTGTCAGATATCTCTTCAAAATGAACAAAAAAAGAACAATGCACCTTATTGCTTACTCTATAGTTTTTAATTATTCACACAGTTGACTATGTAAATTATCTGGAGTGCACAACCTTGTACTAATATAAATATTTTTACAAAATATAGCAGCAATAATAAATGTTTTTCTCCATTTGCATGTATTTCATTTTCAATCTCTTCATGTTACTTTAACATATATCTATTTATACTAGGTTGAGTTGTCGACATCTCACTGTATTGCTGCTATCGATCGTATTCTCCCCTCTGCTTGAAGGGCTGGTCCATTCCCATAATATTTATAATATAAAATTATGATAAATATGGTTTAAACAAAGTTAAACCTAGCAGATAAAATACTCGGGATCATTTTTCGAATGAACCCGATTATATATATATATATATTGTGCCGGGCAGATTTGTATGTTCACGTAACAAGATCAAGCATCTAGGCAAAAGTACCTCGAATCCTATCGTGCACAAGATACACAGGTCAGGAACACTCATGAACTCTGCCCTATTTGCCTATTTCCCAGATCTATAACATTATGAGCAACAATCCCGATGACATCGATTAATCCACTTCTCATCCGCTGGCATCGATCATCGGAGACCCAAAAGACTCAAGGCTAACTCATGATAGAATAACTTAATAACGAGCATGTTAATTATGGGTAGAGTGGAGGTCATCTAGTCATATTTAAGCTTAAGAAATAAATTAATATTTATCTTAACTAAAGAAAGCACTGATTCGAGTTTGATGTATATATATTTAAGATTTATTAATAATAATTATGTCGGGTCATTTAGCCAACATGAGCCTCAGGATTATTATAGATATTTATTTGAATCATTTTATACAATAACATTATAATTGTGGCTATGCCAATAATATATGTATGTCTTTGAATAAATTAGCGCTATTAAAATATACAATTTGAACGCTATCACACCCCCAGAAACGAAAAGAGCATTTGATCACTTTAAACAATAATTTTAACATAGATAATATTCGATTACATTTAATGATGGTTAACTTGGAAATTTAGATAATTAATGTGCGGGATGGGTAATGAACAATTTATACACACGATACTAAATTTATCGTATTAAGACTTATATTAAACTAATGGCAATATGTTTGTTTAAATAAATCATTTCATTACAGCTTATGAATACTTCTGGGCTAATGATAAGATAAAGAAAAGTGGTGCATGCATGATGGCTTATTGGGTCAGTCCTTTTTTGGATTCTGGAGTGTGCTTCGCGAATTCTAAGAAGAAGTGACCGATTTCCTCTGCAAACTTTGGCAGGGTCAGTTTGGTGAACGAAGGGTGGCCAGCTATGCCTATCAGGCTGGTTTTTCCAGAGCGATCCCTGTATAAAGCAAGCTTGTAAGAACGTGGATGTCCCCCAGGTGGTTTTTACAGCCTGGTTTAAGGACAGAGAGATGACGATGGGATCCGACTTTGCGGTTGCCTCCATGTAAGAAAGAAGGACGAATATATATATAAAAATAGAATGGCCTTTATGCACTAAACGCTTATTCATAAAGCATAAATATATTTCTGAAATTAAAGATTATTGGGACGTATTTATTGCCCACAAATTATGAACTATTCAGCATAATGACATGGCTTCACTTTAAGCAAACAGGGATAATAATTGTACATATAAATATAGAATAAAAAGGTTAAGGTCCCCCTCCCTCTTACATTATATTACTTAATGTTATTCATTACTTTTTACACATTAAATCTCAACTTTGGTTGATTTATGCCCTTGTAGAAATACATTAATTGATTGCAAAATAAAAAGGGTGGTCGTAATAGCTAAGATGAAATTTACATATATAATATAATTGAAAGATAAAAGATAGTGCATTATTTAGGAAGGAGAATGAAAAAAACATATGTCAAATCTGTTTTTCAACAGTAAACATGAAAATGTAATTAATTTATTTCTCTAAAACCACGAGCATCAGGGCAACCCGAATAAGACTTGTTTTTATCAGACTTGTTTTTATCAACTATAAATTATTTACCCAGTAAATGATGGGTGGGGAAAACAAAATAAGTTATATGCTGGAAATTTTAGAATATTATTGGCATTAACTTTAAAATATAAATACATAAAAACATTAATAAAAATTGTTGGCCACTTTTAAATAAAAGAAAAGAAAAACATTTTATATAAGAAGCTTAGCATAAATTAGTTATATAGACTTATATATATTTATATTTGAAGACATTTAAAAGATATAGAGTTTAAAATATACACATTACATAGAAGGCAGGATTTTAGGAATTATAAGCGGTCTGAGTTTTTTACCTTGATGATTGAGAAAAGCATTTCACTAGGAATCAGTCCATCGGTATTGTCACTAGATCTAGGGAAGCGGGATGATTTGGGATAGCACTTCATTTCATTGGAAAGACATATGTAAAGTTCAGTAGCATCAAGTACAGAAGCTTCGTTCCTGGGATCAGCATATTAGAATGGAGGGACATGGCGAAATTTACTACTCACAACACATTGCGTCAATATTATATCAGGCGTGAATTATGTTTAGCAGCATGGCTATTTAATGATCTCCTCTTCCTTGTGGATTCAAATCCAGCAGTATTTATACTTTCAATTTGAATTTGTAACTAGGCAACTACTGCTGGACCTAAGGTGGTTTAAGCACTTAGATTTCATTTGGAATTGTTGGGCCGGATACTCTTATCTGGTAAGATGTTTTAAACAATGCAAGTTTGTTATCAGTTTCTCGAACGATTGTTTTAAAATGAATCTTATGATTTTAAAACAAGCTAGCGGGGACAATTTCCACTAATGGGTTTATTTTCTTATTACCAATTTGTAATCTTCTATTTTAATCTAAAGGGTATTCCGGGTTATTGTTTTTCGAGAGACTTACTAACAAGATTGCATCATTTCTGGCTACAAACTTATATATAAAAAATATAATAAGTATCATATATAATATCTTATATATATATAATATACTATTAATTCAATCACAATCTCCTATGCTAACATATACATGTATATTTATTATTTACGCCCGCATACACATGAGAATATTATTAAATTAAATATTAAATTGAAACACATACATTTACATTATTTTATGCTATTGAGTAAAGAAATATATTATTAGTTATGTGTATACATGTGTAAGGACGAGCTTGAATACAGTTAGGTGGTAGGAGATTGGATGTGGGTTGTGAAGCAGGATCTGAGCATCAGATCATCTGCTTCATTTTCCTGAACTTACTGAAAAAAATGAAAAATTGTTAAAAAAGAAAAAAAAGCTTTTACTTGATGTACAGGTAACTAAAGAACAACTTTGGATCGGTGGTGTATCTAAAGAATTTTATGCCTTGCACTTGCGGTATACTAACTCTCTGTTATATTGAAATTTTATGATTTTATTTATGCTGAAATATTCAAACTCTGTCATGTTACTAGAAATTTTATGAATTTTATCTAAGCTACAATGCCCTCTCTACTATATTAAAAAAATTTATGCGTTTTATTAAAAATTTTATGACTTTTGACAAAATACCCTTTCTGTTATATTAAAAATTTTTTACTGCCTTAGAAAAAATTGCTTAGTTAATTGAATATGATATGATAATAATATACAAACTACGCTATACATATACAAATAATTCACTATCATTAAAAAGCTGCTTGGTTAATAGAATAACATATCAAAACTATGGTACAATATATAAATTATTCACTGATTGGTTAATAGAGTAATATATCAATAATTAAAAAAACTATTAAAGCATATAGAAATTATTAGAATCCTAAAATCATTTAACATTACATGTCCAGGTCGTCAGGTTCTATCTGTCCGGCTTCTCCTCTAGTTTCTCCCTCTATCTGGCAGTTCGTATTTTTTAAAGTTATTTGGTTCAACTTGCCATGAGTTATGTTGGTATCTGGATGGTTGCCCCACGGGTCTGGGGTGATATTTGGGTGGATCTGCTTGTATGGGTGAGTGATCAATGGATGTGAGAAACTGGGCCATTTCCTTTATCTTTGTCACCCAACATCCTACTATCATCTGCTGGACATACGGTGGCATATTCTGTTGTATGGCCCTAATGATTTGGGTTTCCGTGAATGGGAACGCTGTTAATGACCTGAGATGTGTCACTTGCCTGATGAAAAACTGCATGTGTGTCTCCTGGTTAATGGAACCATAGGCCTCTTTTAAGATTGCATGGTATATTCCATCTTGGCGCTCCTTGCTCCAAAAGGTTCTCAATAGGGCGAACGAATAGGTCTCAAAATCTGGTGGCTTTTCTTCATAGCAGTCCCACCATGATTTGGCATATCCCTGTAGATAATGGACAGTGAGGGCCACCTGGTCTACTGCTGGCACTCATTGAAATTTGAACAATTTATGCAGGCTGTCGATGTGCATGCTTGGGTTTTCTCCGACATCCCCTTTAAATATCTTGACTTGGATGAACTTGGTTAGCGATATCGTTGGGTACAATATCGATTCTTTGGGCATACAGGTTTCTCGTGGAAGCTGGGGTCTGCTGTTTATCATTTTCTCTGGTTCTAGTTTTTCTTCCTCCAATCTCACACTGTCCTTGGTTTTTGCTATCTCCTCCTTTCTGCCATTCATTTCTACCTTAATTTGGTTTATACATATATGGAAGGCAGCTTCTTGCTTCTCCTGTTTGGCTGTCAGTTCTTCTTTGATTTCTTGGATGGCATCTAGAGTCTTGCACTTGTGGTCCTCCAGAGACCCTTCAACTTTGTTGTGGATATCTTCGCATTCCTGTCGGCATGCTGTTTGCACCCCATCCATCTTCATTTCTATGATGCTGTTCATGCTATTCCATGTGGTGGCCATCCACTACTTCATCCTCCTGCTCTCATCGTCGATTTTTGCCTCCAACTTCTCAAATCTCTTTCTGCTTTCTTCTTCGATTTTCGCCTCCAAACTTTCAAATCTCTTTCGGCTCTGGTCCTCAATTTCTGCCTTTAAATTCTCGAATCTTGTTTCCATTCTTTGTAACATCTGTATCACGGTCTCCATGTTTACGGGTGGGTCATCAAATTCCTTGGGTTGGTCGACATTTTCCAAAACAATTTTTCCCCGACCTTAACGTTTTTCCTTGCTCCATCTCTTCACTGCTGTCCTCCATCTCTTAGATTCAAGATAAATTATATATATATATTTATTATTACCTAGATAAGTTTTACAGTTATATATTTTATTTTAATAGGGGTGAACACCTCCTCCCCCCATTCTACACTTTTCCCTTACTCTGCTCTCCCCCTCCTGTGCTCAATTTTTATTTATTAAAATGATTATTGCTATCCTAATATTATTTAATATTAGTTGTTTCTAGATCTAGTTTTCTAACTGCTCTTTAATGCAAAATATATAAAAAATTTATTATAACTTCTACCTGGCCTTCTCTATGTCTTCTTTCATGGTCTGTTTTTGGGAGTTGTTCTTCAGCACCTGAAACATCTTGACAATATGATTAATGAACGATTGCATTGATATACTTAATACATTTATTTTGAACCAAAGGAAAACTCTATATAACTTTTATGAACCATTGCTTTCAAACTCTTTTTATTTTAAATAACTCGATCACCTATTGGCAAATTTAGTTTGGTATTAATACCGGGTGCCAGCCAAAGGGATAGAGCTATATATTCTGACAAGATAATCCACTATTATTGGGTTGTATACTTTTCTAAGATCTATACTTAAATAGTTATAATATTTAGTTTAACAGAAAAAAAATTATTATGGCCTTAGCACATATTTATATATGAGAATGAAAATGTAACACAAAATATTTTATTTTTCATTGACTTACGATCGTTGGATACGCATTAATATTACTAAAAACATTTCAAAAATTTTTTTTGCACATTTGCGATTATTAGAATCTTTATTTTATTTTTATCATTAAAAGCACTTTAAAGCTGTCACTTATTTAACTCTCTCAGATTTGAACATATTATAAATTTAAAATATTTATTTAAAAGATGTATTAACACGGAAAAGAAAATTTTTACATTTAACGTCATTATTTAAAACATTTGGGAAAAATTATTATATTGTTTAACGCACACACTATTTTGCTATCTTTTTATCTTTAAATGCGAAAGCCCCTTAAACGCTGACACTAATTTAATTCTCTCAGACTTAGAAATATCATTATTTGAACATTTATTAAAATTATATGGATCATTATTATATAAAGCATTTACGAAACAGATTATTATATATTATTACTTTAGTACACACTTCAAAACTTGGTCATATACTTATTTATTAAATATTTATGAGAGCGGAAAAAATTATTATATTTCACACACTTCTTTATTATCTATTTATTTTAAATGTGAAAAACCCCTTAAAAGCTATCACTATTTGATTACGTGTAAACTCGAAATATACTTTATTATTTAACATCATTTATGGAAACTTTTATATATATAAACGCTACTATTTAGGACACATACTTTATTTTTATTATAAATGTGGAAGCCCCTTAAAAGCTACCACTATTTTATTTTACGGTAAACTCGAAAATACTTTTATGTTTATTAAAATCATTTATGGAACATATATATAAAAACACTTATTTAAAACATACTTTTTATTTTATTATTATCTGTGGAGGTTCTTTTAAAACTAACATTATTTTATTTACGGGCATCCTGCATGTAATTTCACATCTATGACCAAGAAAAATATTATACAACATCTTATTCACTTTTTTTTTTAAAAGAAAAAAAACAACACATTTTATTTTATAAGAATGAGAGCCCCTTAAAAGCTATCACTCTTTTATATCATTGGAAACTTACATGTATACGAAAACTAGGAACATTATTTATGGAAAGTACATTTTTATTTTTAATTAATTTGGAAGTAAGAGCCCCTTAAAAGCTGTTACTTCTTTACTTCTTTTTAAAACCTCACGAGGATTATACATATAATACACATTTGCGGACAAGGAATAAAACATTATATCATATTATCATCATTCAAATCATATGCGTGAAAGAAAACAAAGCAAAATTGCCCCTAACTTATTTTATATATTTGTGAAAACGAAAAAAAAAAACTTTTAAAACTTTTATGTGAAAAATATTGAGTATATGACATTTTATTTATTTAAAACATATTTTTATATATAACTACTGAGAGAAAATATTATATATATATTAACTATAACTCACAGGAAGTGTGCACCAAAAAAAAATTTTAAGCTGGGTGTCCGAAAAAAAATTTTCAAAAAAAATTTTTTTTTTTAAAAAAAATGTGTTATATCTATCACTATTTACTGCTATCTAAGGTATATGGATGTTTGTATTCAAAGCCCTACATTGATGTGCCAAACCCAGAGAAAAGAAAAAAATCTGTGCCGGTCGGATTTGTATGTTCATGTAACAAGATCAAGCATCTAGGCAAAAGTACCTCGAATCCAATCATGCGCAAGATACACAGGTCAGAAACACTCATGAACTCTGCCCTATTTGCCTATTTCCCAGATCTATAACATTATGAGCAACAATCCCGATGACATCGATTAATCCACTTCTCATCCGCCGGCATCGATCATCGGAGACACAAAAGACTCAAGGCTAACTCATGATAGAATAACTTAATAACGAGCATGTTAATTATGGGTAGAGCGGAGATCATCTAGTCATATTTAAGCTTAATAAATAACTTAATATTTATCTTAATTAAAGAAAGCACTGATTTGAGTTTGATGTATATATATTTAAGATTTATTAATAATAATTATGTCGGGTCATTTAGCTGACGTGAGCCTCAGGATTATTATAGATATTTATTTGAATCATTTTATACAATAACATTATAATTGTGGCTATGCCAATAATATATGTATGTGTTTGAATAAATTAGCGCTATAAAATATACAATTTGAACGCTATCACACCCCCAGAAACGAAAAGAGCATTTGATTACTTTAAACAATAATTTTAACATAGATACTATTCGATTACATTTAATGATGGTTAACTTGGAAATTTAGATAATTAATGCGCAGGATGGGTAATGAACAATTTATACACACAATACTAAATTTATCATATTAAGACATATTAAACTAATGGCAATATGTTTGTTTAAATAAATCATTTCATTACGGCTTATGAATACTTCTGGGCTAATGATAAGATAAAGAAAAGCGGTGCATGCATGGTGGCTTATTGGGTCGGTCCTTTTATGGATCCTGGAGTGCGCTTCACGAATTCTAAGAAGAGACCAATTTCCTCTGCAAACTTTGGCAGGGTCGGTTTGACCAATGAAGGGCGGCCAGCTATGCCTATCGGGCTGGTTTTTCCAGAGCGATCCCCGTATAAAGCATGCTCGTAAGACCATGGATGTCCCCCAGGTGGTTTTTACAGCCTGGTTTAAGGACAGAGAGACGACAATGGGGTCTGACTTTGCAGTTGCCTCCATGTAAGAAAGAAGCATGAATATATATATAAATAGAATGGCGTTTATGCACTAAACGCTTATTAATAAAGCATAAATATATTTCTGAAATTAAAGATTATTGGGATGTATTTATTGCCCACAAATTATGAACTATTCAGCGTAATGACATAGCTTCACTTTAAGCAAACAGGGATAATAATTGTACATATAAATATAGAATAAAAAAATTAAGGTCCCCCTTCCCCTTACATTATATTACTTAATGTTATTCATTACTTTTTACACATTAAATCTCAACTTTGGTTGATTTATGCCCTTGTAGAAATACATTAATTGATTGCAAAATAAAAAGGGTGGTTGTAATAGCTAAGATGAAATTTACATATATAATATAATTGAAAGAAAAAAGATAGCACATTATTGAGGAAGGAGAATGAAAAAAAACAGATGTCAAATCTGTTTTTCAACAGTAAACATGAAAATGTAATTAATTTATTTCTCTAAAACCGTGAGCATCTGGGCAAGCCAAATAAGACTTGTTTTTATCAATTATAAATTATTTACCCAGTAAATGATGGGTGGGAAAAACAAAATAAGTTATATGCTGGCAATTTTAGAATATTATTGGCATTAACTTTAAAATATAAATACATAAAAACATTAATAAAAATTGTTGGCCGCTTTTAAATAAAAGAAAAAAAAACATTTTATATAAGAGGCTTAGCATAAATTAGTTATATAGAGTTATATATATTTATATTTGAAGACATTTAAAAGATATAGAGTTTAAAATATACACATTACATAGAAGGCAGGATTTTAGGAATTATAAGTGGTCTGAGTTCTTTACTTTGATGATTGAGAAAAGCATTTCACTAGGAATCAGTCCATTGGTATTGTCACTAGATCTAGGGTAATGGGATGATTTGAGATAGCACTTCATTTCATTGGAAAGACATATGTAAAGTTCAGTAGCATGGAGTACGGAAGCTTCATTCCTGGGATCAGCATATTAGAACGGAGGGACACGGTGAAATTTACTACTCACAACACATTGCATCAAAATTATATCAGGCGTGGGTTATGTTTAGCAGCATGGCTATTTAATGATCTCCTCTTCCTTGTGGATTCAAATCCAGCAGTATTTATACTTTCAATTTGAATTTGTAACTAGGCAACTACTGCTGGACCTAAGGTGGTTTAAACACTTAGATTTCATTTGGAATTGTTGGGCCGGATACTCTTATCTGGTAAGATGTTTTAAACAATGCAAGTTTGTTATCAGTTTCTCGAACGATTGTTTTAAAATGAATCTTATGATTTTAAAACAAGCTAGTGGGGACAATTTCCACTAATGGGTTTATTTTCTTATTACCAATTTGTAATCTTCTATTTTAATCTAAAGGGTATTCCGGGTTATTGTTTTTTGAGAGACTTACTAACAAGATTGCATCATTTCTGGCTACAAACTTATATATAAAAAATATAATAAGTATCATATATAATATCTTATATATATATAATATACTATTAATTCAATCACAATCTCCTACGCTAACATATACATGTATATTTATTATTTACGCCCGCATACACATGAGAATATTATTAAATTAAATATTAAATTGAAACACATACGTTTACATTATTTTATGCTATTGAGTAAAGAAATATATTATTAGTTATGTGTATACATGCATAAGGACAAGTTTGAATACAGTTAGGTGGTAGGAGATTGGATGTGGGCTGTGAAGCAGGATCTGAACATCAGATCATCTGCTTCAATATATATATATACCTTAGTCAGAGTCTGATTATTAATACAGATGGAAACATAATGGATGAAATTAATCATAGAATTAAAGTAGGTTGGAGTGCCTTTGGTAGAAAATAACTTGATATTAAATGGAAATATGCCTATATGTTTGAAAAGGAAGATTTTTAATAAATGTGTTTCACCAGTTTTTACTTATGGATTTGAGACTTGGACACTTAATAGAAGAGCAATATAGAGAGTGTGGACCACTCAAAGAAGTATGGAGATGCATGTTGGGAGTAACAAGAAAAGATTGAAAATGCAATATACAAGTAAGAGAACAAACAAGGGGTACTGATCTCATTGAAAAAATTAAAAGACTGAAGTGGAATTGGGATGGACATATTGCTAGAAGAACTGATAATAGATGGACAATTAAAAGACCCAGAAAGAGACTACATGTGAGATGGACAGATGAAATAAGAAAGTATGCAGGGGTGATGTGGAGAAGAGAAGCTAAAGATCAGAGAAGATGGATTGAACATATAGAGATCTTCATCCTGCAGAGGATTGATAAAGGTTGATGATGATGATAATATATATATAGATATATATATATATATATATATATATATATATGTCTAACATATATATATATATATATATATATATATATATATGTTAGACATTATCCAAAAATTTATTTACTTCTCATTCACTCTTAGTATTAAAAGAACTCTTAAATAAGTTAATTGCTTCAGAATAATACATTTTCGATAATAAAGATTATTTAATTCTTTTTATTTCATTTTTCTCAAAGAAAACAACCTTGGTTTCATCAAAATTAATAGTGTGGCCTGTATCCATTTCATGGACATACAAAGCAAAACTAAGATATTTATTTTTATTCCTACTTTTATTCCTTCATTTAAACTCAAACTACTCTGACCTATGTAAACCTTCTTATAAAAACAACTGATAAAATACACTACACCAGGAATAGTCCTCCTATCAAAAATTTCCTTTGTATTATTTAATAAATTATTCAAAGTAATATCTCCTTTTCAAGCAATTTTCTGATTTCCAAACAAATTGCTATTCTTACATACAATTTTATAAGAACACAATTTGAATGACAAAGAAATAAAATCATAATTTTTTTTATCCTTTACATCCTTAAAATATTACTATTAAATAAAATACTTTTAACAAATTTATCAGAGTATCCAACACTCAAATAGTCTTTATAAAACTTACCTTTCTGAAACAAAGCAACCCCACTAGAATAATTTCATTAATTATTCCTATAACAATAATTTCTTAAAGCAGCTACTTTATGAGACACCTACTAATAGCTATCAGTGTTTGATATCAGGTTTAATTATAGATCTTAATTTTTTACTTTTAACAAAATGACTGCATACTAAACAATTAGACTTTACATTTTTAATTATTAATCACCAAAATATCTAAATATTGTAACATAACAAACCCTCTTTATAACACATATTTCATAGAAGGATCAAAATAATTAAACTCATTTACCAATTCCTTCAATTTATCATTCTCAACTACAACCAAACAATCATCTGCATATCTAACCAATAACTTAAATTGAAACAATTCTTTTTAATAATATCTCCCTCCTCCAAATAATTAATATAAACTGAAAAAACTAAAGGAGAAATAATATAACCTATTATCTCTCCTTCCTTAATTTTATAAAGATTACCTTTATAAGTACAATACATAGAATCCTCTAATAATTAAAGCAAATCTTTAATGACTTTAATTTAATTTTTTGATAAAGAACCTTGCTTATCAAACACAGACATAAGAACATCACTACTGGGTACTGTGGTATTAGAGCTGCGACATGAAGAATTATAATCGTTTAATCATTAAATTAATTAGGTTATTAAATCAAAAATATATTTTAAAATCTACATTAAAAAAAAACAATTTAATAAAAAAAAATACAAAAAGCATTAATGTGAAGAATAATTAATTAAAATGGGTGTTTAAATTAAATTGAGTGTGTGTTTGCACTTGCATATTCTGCATAATCTATTTTAATACATTGTAAGGCTTACACCTGCATTTATATATGTTACATATGTGGGATTCGAACTCAGACTATTAAGATAACCAATCTTCATACTTTAATGAGTGCTGGTTTAGCACGAAATACGGCTATTGGTGATTATTTATATTTTCACCATGTGTGTGATCAGGTGAGTCAGCAATATAAGATGGCACTGAGAGCTGTAGGTCGTGTGAAAGTCTGAGTTCGAATCCTGCATATATTACATATATAAATGCAGGTGTAAGCCTGTACAATGTATTAAAATAGATTATGCAGAATATGCACGTGCAAACACACAATTTGGTTTAAACACGCATTTTAACTATTCTTCACATTAATGCTTTTCGTATATTTTTTTGTTAAATTGTTTTTTTTAACGTAGATTTTAAAATATGTTTTTGATTTAATAACCTAATTAATTTAATTATTAAACGATTATAATTCTTCAGGTCGCAGCTTTAATATCACAGTACCTAATACCGTTTAACCTATTTACAGACTGATACATATTTTCAATATATATACTGCAAAATACCCAATTACTTTTCTTTTTAAAGTTATCAATCTTACAGGTAGTGTTGTAAAGGGTATTTCTAGATTCTTGGATAATTTTTTTAAACAATTGGTTTTCTTTTTTAAATACCTTTCAAAAAAAAGTCACAAATTTGTCCAAATTTAGTAGAATGTTTTTTAAAAAAAAATGATGAGATATTTTGAAATTCTATACTTCAATGGCAAATTATGTTTATGAGACTTAAAATTAAAGATAAACTTTATGTCAGAATAATAACTTAAAGAAGTACTTCTATCAACATTTTTGAAAATTTTTTGTCACATTGATACTCAATCAACTTACCAGATTCTTTTTTCTTTTTAGAATCAAAAGTTAACATTGTATAAATTACATTATTTTACTCTTAAAAATCATTATTATTCACCTTTATCCTTTTAATAGCATAATATAGCTATCTTTCAATTCTTTTCAAGGACATATATTTGTTTGGCAAAAAAAAAAATACTTGACTCCTAAATCTACTTGCTTGTAAATTTATTTGATTATGGTGTTTGATATTTTTACAACATTGAATAGCAAAAAACCCAACCAATTATCTTATTTCTATTGCTAAGACCAACTGTAGATTAGGCTTTCTCCTAAAATACCCATGTCAAAGTCATTTAATTTAAAAGAAAATTAGACAAATTTAAAACGTCAGGCCTTTTAATATATTGTTTTTAAATTTATTATTATAAGCAAAATGATATTTTACAATAAAATAATTATACACACTTTTATATGTATCTTTTAAAATACTTCAAATTTACAAAATAAATTTGTTAAATTAAACAAAATTGAGCTAATAAATTTATTAAAAGTTAATTGCTTAAACTATGAAACAATATTGTATACAGAAAAAAAATGAACCTATCATTACATAAAATTGCTAAAATATTATAAAGATAAAAACACTTAAAAAGCTTGACATGAATGCTTAAAAATTATATTTTAACATACATATTTTTTTTTATCACCAACATCTGCAAAAGTATGAAAATATTACAAAAGTAAATAATTAATCATGATTTTCAACCACTATCAAGTCACTCCATGGATGAATGTCTCTTCAACATTATGTTCTATGATTTGTAGCCTCTCTTCTCCACACCACACTGACAAATATTATTTTATCTATCTATCTTTTATGTGGTCTCTTTTTAGGTCTTTAACAATATCTGAAATGTAATTAAGGTTTAGATTGTCTATTTATTATTGACTTTTTAAGCAATATATCTAGATCAGATCCACTTAAATCTCTTCTTTTGCTGTTTTTCTCTCCACCCATGTCTTTTCTGTCTAACTTCTTGTTGTTACACTAACATTCATCTCCCTATACTATGTTGAGAAGTCTGAAAATTATATTGCTTTTCTGTTAATAGTCCAAGTCTCACATAAACACATTTATTATAAAACTTCTTTTTCAAACAAGAATGTTTCATTTTAATATTAAGTTATTTTTATAAAAAACACTTCACCCAAGTTTGATTCCTATTATTATACTACAAACACTTAAATATAGTACACATTTTACTCTCTGTAATGCAAACCACGGTTAAAACAATAAAAAATTATCACTTAACTTGCAATACTATGTAATATAGTCAATATTCAAAATAGAAAATTACATGTTGCCCAGTTTTCTCTTAACAAATAAAATAGAAAATCATATGTCATTAAATGATAGAAAAATATCAAATACCAAACTTCTCTCATGGTGATGGTACTGTGTATTGTGAAATAGTTTTTTCAGCTGTAAATCAACTAAAAGCAAACATATACATTAGATTAGAGCATGAAGTACAAATAAGGAAATAAAGAAAAAAATGTAATTGAACCAATAAAATAAATCAATAAAAACCATAAACTTGCTAAATTATATGTATCTTAATAGGGAAATATCCATTATTTTTTTGCTACATATACTATTGTAAATATTCAATATTATTTTTTAAATCATGCTTTCTTTACAATTTCAAAAGAATCATTAATGTAATTATATAAAGAGCTTTACATATAGTATTTATTACCATATCTTTACTAAAATGTTTGTAATATAATAAACAAATAATGTAACCAAGTTATAAAGTACTTACACTAAATATATAAAAAATCATTGATTTCAATATTTGTCACATTTCAAAAAATTACTTGATCTAAAATAAAAAAAGCAAATTCATACTACTATGAATTAAATTGTAATTACTTTTGGAAAAAATGGGGAAAAATAAATTTATGCTAAATGATTTGAAATGTAAAAACAATACAGTTGAGAATTTTATATTGAATTTTATATTATTTTCACTATCTGCAGAAAATTTTTTTGCTGCCCTTGCATCTGAAGAAGACTGTGAGGAACAGTTGAAACTGTTATTATATTGATAAAAATTATATGCTTAAAGGTATAAGAAGATTGTGATTACTTAATAAGATATATTGGATCAGAAAACCTTAAGTCTGCTTAATAAGTTTAACCAAGTCTCTAAATTACACATTTCTAAGATAATCACTGTAAATAGGGGTGGTGGTACAGATTTTGAAACTATTACAATCTTACAAATGTTTAGATAACCCCTGACATTGAAACTGCTTAAAATGAAGTTATGCTTAAATTTTCATTCGAATTTTAAAATTATTGAAAAAAAAAAACGATGTCAGGAACAGATATTTCCTTTTGATGAAGCAAAATTTTAAAGATTTGAAAACAGATATGTTACTGTAAGTTTATAGGTAAATGTGGTTTGTCAGTTTATTAGTAATAACCTTATTAGTACTTTTATGTTTTGCTTTTATTTTAATTTACATACGCATACCATATGCATAAAGGACTTGTTATAAATAGGCATGTTGAAAAATATTGTATACTATATTTACAGTTCAATAAATAATACTTATTGTATTATAAACAAAGCTTGTCCTCAAAATGTGAACTATTGTACAAAAGTATTAGAAAAATATATAGTGTATTTCACAGCTTTAATGTACGTTTGTCAAAGAAAAATAATTTTCTCATAAATCATTTTAAAATTGAACCTACTTCAAAGTCAAATAAAATTTCTAAAAGATTAATAGCCCAAAATTCTAGAAAAATTTTAATCAGTAATTTTTTAATTTTTTTTCTTTTTTGTTTATTTTTTTTTTATAAAAGATAACTTTTTTCTTGTCAAATAACATTCCATGACTTGTATTCAGTTTATGATTATACAAAATCATGATATATCCCCATTTATTTCTATTTTCTTATGAACTTTTATTAATTTATTTCGAACTTTATACATTTTACGATTCCTGAAAGAAGACTTAAAAACTATAACAAAAGTGTATTTATTATCAATAGAATGTTTAAAACTATTTAATAATTAATTTAAATAAAAACCTTTTTCCCAAGCAATAAATCCTACACAATAAATGATTATTCTTATTACCGGATTTATAAATTAAAAGCTAAAATGGTAAAAAAAAAAAAATTTCCTCCTCATTACCATTAAAATTTTTAATTAATTAAAGCATATAAAGATTTTTGTTTAATATATTATTGTTATGATTAAATGCAAATATAATCAAAATCAAATTGATTTTTTGAATAAAAACATTTTCAAATTATTAAGTATTTTATTCCTATAAAAAAGTTAGTAATAACAATTTTTGTGAGAAAAAGATTGATAACTATCACACCTTATCATATTTATTATGTTTTTATGCTTAAGAAAAAGACTCTAAAGTAAAATACCAATCTTTCAACATTCAATTTAACAAAATCAAAAATGGCTATCTCAATAGTAAAATTAATATTGTAATAAAAAACATTTATCCATAAGACAAATATTTCAATTTATCTTTTTGAAAACAATCTTGAATCTATTGAATAAACAGTTTTAAATAACAAAAAAATTATTAATAACACTTCTCTCCAAAAATTCAATATAGAGAACATTAAAGGAGAAATAACATAAGTATAATCAACTCTTTTTTAATTTTACAAAAAATATGGATAACACATGAAAAGCATTGAATTGTCTAATAATAAAAGCATATCATGAATAATTTTAAGCTTATGTGCAGAACAATATTCATGTTTCTATAAATCAGTGAGATATATGCTAATACTTTAATCTACATATTTTTTAATATCTGGATTAGCAAACACACAATCATTCTCTAAACCAAGTGTTTACTCTCTCAAAAAGAAACACAAATTTGACCAAAATTAATAGTAATTTAAAAAAAACATCATGAGATATTTTGAAATTTTATCAGCAATGCGTTTTGTAAAATGAAAAATACATCTTAATGGCAAATTATCTTTGCGAGACTTAGAATTAAAGACATATTTTAAGAGATATTTTAGGGGTTGTAAAATCGTTAAAATAATAATATAAATATGTAGATGTATCAACATTTTTTAAAGTTTTTTGTAACATTCCTAATATCAATCAAATTAGATTTTTTTATATATAACTCTAAAAAAAATTATCTTGAAAATCACTATTAACAAGCTACGCAAACTGGCCCCTTTGTCTTTTTTTAAAAGCATGGCATCATTTTTCGACGATAAAAATTAAAAGCATGACGTAATTGATCTTCAATTATTTTAAAGACGATATATTTACTTGAGGCAAAAGGAAATTGTTGATTCCTAAGTAAATGTCTATTTAAGATTGCTTGTAAATTGATTCGATTATGGTCTTCTATAACATTTAATAGCAAAAAAAAAAAAACAATCAATTACCACATTCCTATTTAATATATAGGGTATATGAGCACAGACCTTAACACTACCGACCACTCTCCACTCTATCTCATAACACTGAAATACTTGAACCCATATATGTCGAAAAGATAAATCAGTGTTATGAGATAGAGTGGAGAGTGATAGGTAGTGTGAAACTGTATCGGTATTATGAAATAAAGTGGAGAGTGGTGGGTAGTGTGAAAGTGTATCAGCGTTATAAAATAAAGTGGAGAGTGGTGGGTAGTGTGAAAGACTGTGCTCATATACTTTATATATTATATATATATATTGATTCAGGTATATAATAAGCCTATATTTCAGTTATCACATTCCTATTTATAAAGGAAATAAAAGTACCGCTTTCAGTTAAAATATTGAAGTCAGTAGCATTTCAAACAAAATCAGACAAATTTAAAACATGAATCATCAGGTCTTTTTTATTATTATATGTCGCAAATAAATATTTTTAATTATTATTTTTGTAAAAACAAGATTTTTTAATAACCAATTAAAGGTGGTCATATTTTTATTATTATAAGCAAAGTGACATTTGAAAATACAATAATTGTAATTATTTTTAAAATCTAGAGTTTTTTTTAAATACTTTAAATTTACAAATTAAATCAGATAAATTAAACAAAATTTGACTAATAAATTCATTAAAAATTAATTGCTTAAAATATAAAACAAATTATATGAAGGAAAGAAAACATTTTTTAACTATTATTGATCCACTGCCAGATAAATGTGTCTCCGTGTTTATTTCAAATTTTTTCCTATTCCTCTTCTCTACTTCATACTGGAAAACTTCCTGATTTCATCCATCCATTTTACATGTAGTTCCTTATTTGGTCATTTACAATATCATGGGATTCAGTTTAAGATCTCAATTGTCCATCTACTGTCATCTCTTCTAACAATATGTCTAGTCCAGATCCACTTCAATTTTTTAATTCTTTCAATAATGATAATAACACCTATTTTCTCCTCACCCATGTATTTTATATTCAGTTTCTTTTGTTGTTACAACATAGTCTCTCCATACTATATTGTGTGAACTGATGTCTCTGTATTGCTCTTCTATTAAGAGTCCAAGTCTCAGATCCATAAGTAAAACTGGTAAAACATATTTATTATAAAGTTTTTTTTCAATCTCTTAGGAATATTTTCTTTTAATATTAAGTTATTTCTATCAAAAGAACTCCATTCAAGTTTAATTCCATCATTATACTACACAACACTTAAATATGATAATTTACTCACTGAAATACGAATGACAGTTAAAAACGGAAGAAATTAATTTATTTTATACTACTATTTAAGATATTGAAATCAATGCTCTAAATAGAAAATTGGATGTTGTCCAGTGCTCTCTTAATAATAATAAAGAAAAAAAAAATTAAAAACATTAAATAATAGAGAAAGAGCAAATACTAAATCTCTCTCATGGTGATGGAAATATATGAGGGGGGAGGCAAAAATAACTGGAACCATTCTCTTGTATATGGGTCTGTGTTTTAATATATACTTTTCCTGTTACAGGCTTCTTTCAGAAACCCTTCTGCTTTAATCTGCCAAATACTAAATCTCTCTCATGGTGATGGAAATATATGAGGGGGGAGGCAAAAATAACTGGAATCATTCTTTTGTATATGGGTCTGTGTTTTAATATATACTTTTCCTGTTACATGCTTCTTTCAGAAACCCTTCTGCTTTAATCTGCCAAATGGCATCGCATGTGAAATCATGGGGCCATGTAATACATTGTTTTGTAAAGTGAATTTTGCATTTTTGTCAATTGTTTTTATAATCACCAAAATGTTCGAATTAACATTGATTTTTTTTTTACACAAAAGCATTTTTCTCTCAGATGTAGATTGTAATAGTCAGAAATTTTATCTGCAACTTCTGAAACATTTATGTATGCAGTAAAATGTAAACATCACATTTTGTGCAATGAAAAGTGTTGAAGAGTTGGAGTGTGGAGTAGATTGAAGCCTGTCCATTAAAGTATGAAGATTGGCTATCTTAATATATATCTGAGCACTTATAGCATATAGGTGTGGAGAGGGTAATCTGGACCAACTGATGATTGCTGGTTTAGCATGAAATATGTATATTGGTGATTATTTATCTTTTCAACATATATGTATTCAAGTTTATCAGTGTTATGAGATAGAGTGGAGAGTGGTGGGTCATGTGAAAGTCTGTGTTCATATACCCTATATATTACATATATTGATACAGGTATATAATAAGCCTGTGTTTCAGTTATTTACATAGTAGAGATGTCTGGCCATCCCTTGTATATGTATTAAATGGATTATGTCCTGTATATGAGGGGTCAGATTGACCTTAGGTAAATATGGATGTGACAAGAATCTTGGTGACAAGGGTGGCCTTTGAGCATTCCATCAGATTTTCAATTGGGTGGATTGTTGAAGAGTTGGAGTGTGTAGATTGAAGCCTGTCCATTAAAGTATGAAGATTGTCTATCTTAATATATATCTGAGCACTTATAGCATATATGTGTGGAGATGGTAATCTGGACCAACTGATGATTGCTGGTTTAGCTTGAAATACATATATTGGTGATTATTTATCTTTTCGACATATATGTGTTCAAGTGTATCTGTGTTGTGAGATAGAATAGAGAGTGGTGGATCATGTGAAAGTCTGTGCTTATATACCCTATATATTATATATATAGACACAGGTATATAATAAGCCTGGGTTTCAGTTATCATTATCTATGTGAATTTTTATATCTAAATATTTAATTTTATCTTAAATTTTTTTTAAATTGAACATCTTGAGTAAAAAAAACTCTACCTGTCAATTATATACCCTATATATTATATATATAGACACAGGTATATAATAAGCCTGTGTTTCAGTTATCATTATTTATGTGAATTTTTATATCTAAAGATTTAATTTCATCTTCATTTTTTTTAAATTGAACATCTTGAGTAAAAAAAACTCTACCTGTCAATTATTGAATAGAATCCAGTGAATCTTTCATTAAATACAACTCAATGTTTGACATTTTATTTTTACAGGTAAACTTTTTTTCTATATAGTATATAATCAATTTTAATATTTTACATTTCAAATGGAAGCTTTCAAATATATATTAATTTTAAAAATAAACATTTTCCATTTTAAAAATATAAAAATATATACCTCAACAAAACTCTTACCTATAACAATAGATTATGCTTCATTGAAAGTAATTTATCTATTCAAAAAGTTAAAAGAATGAAGTAATAGATATTTGAATTTTATGATATTAAAAAGGATGTATTTAGAATTAGTTAACATCAAAGAAAAAATGTCTAAAACTTAATAAATTATTTATTGTTATTAAAATATTAAACAGTATTCTATTTATCATTGTGACAAAAGCTATTTACTTTTATTAAATAAAAACTACTGCTGGTTGCCATAACAAACTTTCTAGGAGGTGTATTTTTAAAAACAAAGTGATTTCAATAAAAATCTTCTATTGGTGATATAGTTTTTGGTTTAATATATTTTTTACAAAATAATTGCACTATAATCATTACTTTGTAATCTAATTACATTTTTTTACAAATCTACAAGATTCAATAACTTGTCCTCATGCTAAAACAATTTAAAACACTCAGACAATCAGGAAATAGTCACCTTCTTAATAGCTTTATCATAACAATAGGGTATGATGCTGACATCTTCAGAGTTTCTAAAAAAAATTAATATGTCAAAATTGTACCAACAGGAAAAGAGAAAGCTGCAAACCATTGCAAAACATGATATAAGGTTATGATAGACCTAAACAACATAAAAATAGTGATCACAGTATCATTGTCATGCCCAAAGCTTCAAAAATGTATGGAGTGTCATAGGTAAGCTTACAAAATGAGGATAAAATATTAAAAATTCCACAAAGCAGAAATGAATAAGAAAAAGTTATGAAATGAATATGATCTGAAATATACAAAAATGATTGAATGAATATTTTTCTTATTCATATTAGTGTTTTTATTATCATTCTTATATATTTTTAATAAAACATCTATAGATTACTCATGTCAAAAGTTTTAATCTAATACTTATTATAACATTATATTATCTTGACAATATTTTGGAACAAAATATGAGCATGAACAAAATTATTCCAATTGTTAGGAATTGGTAAAATAAATCTTGTTCTTCACCTTCATGAGAGCCACAATGTGTGCTTATTCAATTAAACAAAAATGTGGAAGCAATGATTATTTAAATGAATTCTACAAAAATTTACTGATTATTCACGTGTGAAAACTAAGCTAAAAATGATAGAATTCATATAAGCATCAAACTAATTATATCAATTTGTAAGTCATTTGAAAATACAATCTTATTGATGGATGTGTAAATGTTGTAAGTTTACAATAATTATTACATGGATTCATCACAAATGTGTTTATAATAATAATTTCATTATTAATTCATTTATAATCTAAACTTAAAACAGGAAAAACTCTCCATCCAATAGTGCCATTCAGTGCCAACCAGAGTAAACAATGGATGCCAAAGGGCTAGTGCATAAAATCCCCATCTAGTGCCTACTTATCCAATATCCCCAGATTAGTTTTTGGCTGTGGCCTTCATGAGTGAGGAGCTTTGGATCTGAGAACACTGCACCTAGATCTTAGGTTCTAATGCAACCCTCCAGCAGCCACCTTTTATCTCTACTTAACTACAAAACTATGAGAATAAAATTGAAAACACAGTAATATTTTTAATCTAAGCTCAATAGCTTATATAGTCAAATGGGTCTAAACCCAGTTCAGTACCCATACATTTTGGTGTCTTTGACTCTTTAACAACCATAGCTACCACTATCCTATTAGGCAGGATTGGTGTTAAACCACTAAACATCACATGATCACTATTCCTTATGCTAGCACATAACTGTTATTAAAACAGGCAAAACTCTCCATACAGTAGTGCCACTCAGATGAAAGTAAAACTAAAAATAAACATTAAAAAAATTAAATTAATGTTGAATGGATTTTTTCAAAAGATGAAAATAAAGATTGATTATGATGAGTTAGAATAAGTTACCATCTACAAATATCTCAGTCAAATTATTACTACAGGTGAAAACATAGTAGATAGAATTAATCCTAGAATTAAATGTGGTTGGAGTATTTTTGGTAGAAATAACTTAATATTAAAAGTAAATATGATTATATGTTTGAAAAGAAATATTTTTAATAAAGTGTTTTATTACTTTTTATTTATGAATCTAAGACGTGGACATGTAATAGAAGACAATACAGACACTTCAGGCCACTCAAAGAAATATGGAGAGATACATGTTATAAGTAACAAGAAGAGATCAAAAACACAATACATGGGTAAGAGAATAAACAGTTGTTACTAACATTGTTGAAGGAATTAAAAGCCTGAAGTGGAGTTGGGATAGACATACTGCTAGAAGAGATGATAATAGATGAACCATTAAAATCTTAAACTGGATTCCAAGAGAGTGTAAACGTTCCAGAAATAAACCACATGTGAATTGGATGGGTAAAATAAGAAAGTGTGCAGGGGTAATGTGGAAAAGACAGGCTTGTGATTGGAGATCGCTCAAACTTGGAGAAACTTCATTCTGCAATGGATTGATAATAGGTTATGTTGATGAAGATGTTATATATATATGATGCTTGCTCATTATACATTGATAGATTCAGATTCATTCATTTACTATTTTTTTTATTTTCTTGTTGCTACTATTTTGTTTTACTAAATTTATATGTATGAATGTAAAAATACATAATTCATGTTAATAACATGCTTAATGATAAACTACTAGTTTATTTTAATACTTTATCATTCGTAGCTTTTTTTTAAAATATAAGAACACAAAGATATGTATTAAAATTATTATAATTTATGCCTTTAATTTTTCGACATAACAGTTATTAATATAAACTCAAGTTTTTACTATGATGGAAATATTAATAAAAGATTTATTCTTTATATAAATTAGTAAATTTAAAATAAAATGTATTATAGTTACATGTTTACAGTAAGAGAATAAATATTTAATTTCCGTTTCAATTTTTCATCACATTTTATAACCCAAGCATATCAATTTAAACAAATTGAGGGTGATTATAAGCTTAAAGACAATTTGTAAACTATAAATATATTTAAAATAAATTTATGTAAACAACTGAAAAAATAACTTGTGAGGGGGGGGGCATTTAGAACAATCAATTAAATGCTTGAAATAATATTTTAATACTGTGTTATTATTTTTATTCATGACTTGCAATTAAAGTAGAAGGAACTTGAACTTAGAACTACAGTGTTTTCGTATGATACGCGTAGATGAGAATGTCGAATAAAATAATAAATATTTGAGTATATTATTGCAAGGAAGCTATAATGTATAAAACATATAATGTATAAAACATGATAAAGTAAACATTGCATAATAAGGATATTAAAGACAAGAAAAAACTCAGCCTAACAAGAGTAACGTATGATAAGAGATTGACTAAGATAGTCTTTTTGATATATAAATTATAATATGACAGATGTTTTTATGACATGATGTTTTAAAAATAGGTCTACAAATATCAATAGTTTTTGTATTATTTTATAAAAGTACAATATGTATCAGAAAATTTAAACCAAATAGTTCAAGAAACATAGTCCTGTTGTCTATACCACATAATATATTCGAAGCCAATTAGTTAATTGGCAGATGAATAATGTTTGGTGTTAAATAAAGGAAACACCAACAAAGTTTAACAATAAATTTAAGAATTTATTTTACTCTGAATAATGGTAATACTATTAGTAAAAGATTACTAATTCAACTGATTATTTCCTAATTGAGACCAGGATCTCTTAAACTACTTTATAGTTCATATTTCTGTAGAGATCTAATATATACTGTGAGGGTAGATTAGAATCATAACCACACAAACCTTAGCCACTTGAAATATTGGATTGTTTTTTTTTTTTAAATTAAGAGAACACTCTTAAAAAATATTAATGTGTAAATAGTTATGACAGTGTACTAATTGTATATTGAATGGTGGAAATGGTAGATCGTTTACCATGAAATCACACATATATATTAGTAATAAAATTAATTCTAGTGTTTAATAAAAAAAATATAAGCATTAGAAGAGTTTATACAAATTTATATATATTAACAATTGTATTGTATTGAAGATCTTGTGCATCTATTATAAATATAAACAATGATTTGAATGATGAAAAAATAGACATAGCAATGGAAAAAAGGTCAAGTATTGTACTAAGTAATGGAATACAAGAAGGGGATGATAATATTAATATTACTATTTTATTTTTTTCAAATGAATCGATAATCACAATATTTATATAATGCAACAATAGGCACGCTCTGCAAATAAACATGGAAATGACACTGGATATAAAAAGAAAAACAATTGCAACTTTTTTTTTCTTTAAAATTGTGCATTTGACATGAAAAGTCAACTTTCTTGAAGCAGTTATTTTAATAACATTTTTCTACAAAATGGACAATTTTTGAATCAGCCTCTACAAATGCCAATTTTTTAGTTATTTGCCATTTAAAAAAATTAAGGTAGCAAACAGAAGATTTTCATACAAGCTGATAAGTTTCAAATAACTTAGAAATTAAAAAAAAAGTATTATGATTTAAAAAAAAAAAAAAATTAAAAAAGAAATTAAAACAGTTTATTCAGTTAAAATTTTAATGACAGGAATATGTTATATATCCAATATCACAAATAATAAATAACAACTGTATTCTATATATATATATATTAAATGTGAACCATATATATATATAAACCTGTATATATATATATTAAAAATATGATATATATTGGCTAGAACAATTGTCGTCAGATGGAACATTTGCCCATCACTATGGCTTTGTGAAATTAATATTTATCTGTCTACATTGAAGTGCCTGATAAGCTGGGTCCATGCATGATGGAAATCTACATGAGGAATAAAACAAAACCACCCATTGCCAATATAAATATGTTCAGAATGTGCTATTCAGAATCAATAAGAAGTCATCAATATTTATAATAAAAAAATGCATAAATTGTAAGAACTGTTGTAAAAGAAGGACTCTGATGAATAATTGTGCCTGATCATATCAATTCATGAAATGTTGTAAATATGATTTTTTTCTTTTGTATAGATATCTTTTTTTTATTATTATCTCTATCTTATATTTCGGAAGTACTAATGGTCTAATTTAACAGTTTGGAACAGTCCAACATAAGAAAATGTGAAGATAGGGAGGGAAGGTTGAAAAGTCTTTTTTTTTTTTTCCTTTTAATAAACTTTTGGCTATTTAAATGATGCTTGACATTTTCATCCATGACTGTGAAATTGTTTGCTTAAACTCAGTATTTAAACAGTAAGAGTTTTTCTCTTTTAAATTAATTAAAATATTCAATGACATACCATGACATGACCATTTATATTGTGTTATATGTTTTACTAATAGTATTCTTAGATATTTCCAATGAATAAATGACTAATCCTTTTAGCTAATTTACTATTTTCTTTGCTATCATATCATGTATTGTTTCTTTATTATATTTCTTTTATGATATATATATATATATATATGGAAGGTGATTATTTTAGATCAACCAACTTCCACACCTAGAACTGCATACTGCATCTGGAGTTGAACTTAAATTTCTAATTAAGTTAGTTAGAAATCTCATTTTATTCTAATCAAGTTTTCATTACTTTTGGATATATAAATGTCTAAATTATGTGTATCTATCATGGAAAATATGGGATAAGTAATTTTAATTTGCTTAAGTAACAATATGATAGATAATCATCATAGACATAGAATTTGAAAGTATAGAAGAATCTATCCAAATAATTCTCTTTTTACTTGTACATATTTTTGATTTTTTTTATTCACATTGATTGACAATTTGTTCTCTGTTTTTATATATTTTGTTTTTGTAAATAAATATTATGAAGTTTTGTTTAATTGACAAGGTCTCTCTAGTTTGTTGATCCAGCATTTACATTCAATCCTATAACTAATATTTTAGACATGCACCCACACACATTATTGTTTGATGAGCATGAGAAATAAATGTTAAATCAAGATTATTCCTTACTAATAAATAGGATGAGCTAATTCAGTTATTGATTATTGGTCTGCAGATGTACATCCCTGTCAAGAGAGTCGAATGCAAATTTTTCCTGAGTTTGAAATCTGAGACAACGGATCCAAAAAAGAATGGTGAGATGTTGGATGAACTGATTTAAATTGCATGTAAATTTGATAGATGAGTCATAAGCTAGTCTATTGAAGATAGATGTAATCATGAGTCATGTACATTATTGTGTCATCTCCAGCATCCTACATGAAGACCCTAGGTCTGACTGTAGTCAAATATGACCTTCTCTTGTCATGTCATGGACTGGACCATTACAATATATATATAAGTGTAATAATGCTCAGGGTTGTCTTGACACCAGTTAGCAATTATTGCTTGCTATTAATATTGGGATTGCATAAGTGTTGACTGATAAAATGTGCATTAATTTAAAAACTATTGTAATAACAATAAAAATTATAATATTGTCATATCTGACCTTGCCTTTAGAAGTGGACTATTCCAGATTCCTTGCCTGATTGGCTAGCACCCAGTCACTATCCAATGGAAATAAATCCTTCATTGGGGTTTGCACCCAATCTGAATATTTTCAGTAATGTAGGGGATCTGCCATTAAATAGTCAGCTTTTTTGGAGGCAAGGCAGAAAGCAATTACTTCTGTCAACCTGAATGACTGAACGTGCTCTCCAATAAACCCTCTGCCATCAGCAAAGATATTTTCTCTAGTCATTATCACAATGTCTATGGAGTGAGACAGGTACACCTAAGGACTAGAAATTGCTATGTCTGCAGCTGACTTGAGGTAAGTCCTGCACAGCTAGAGGACTCTGAAATAGAGCCAACTTGAGGCAAGCTGTACTGCACAGCCAGAAGAATCATACTTGAACTCATGAGGCAGGTTATTTATATAGCTAGAAGTGAGTTCCATTACTCAGCATGTCTACCTCAGCATTGAATTTTATAGACCATATGGTAATTATATATATATAATTCTGTAATTTTGCAAGCACTTTATAGTTCACATATATTTCAGAGATAGTCAAATTAGATTCTTGACTAGAGCTCTTCTTTATTAATTTCCAAAACAACAGAACTGATTACAGAATATATTGAACTCAGTACATAATACATCATTTTCTATACTTCTTTTGCACTACTTATTTTTTTATTGCTTCTTTTTGCTTCCTTTTCTTCTTTTTCAGCTTTGCCAATTTGCATAAACTAAAACTTTTATTAACATGCAAATTAGCCTACTGCTTTTTGCTGTTACTGAACTTTTTTTCTTTGCATATCAATTAGCTATTTCTTTTTTGGAGTATTCTAGGAATATCAATATTCCTGAATTTGTGCATGCACATTTACTTATACTTTAATATAATATACATGTACAGACATAGCATCTTCCTATATAATATTGATTACTTAAAAATCATTGCAAGAGATGCATAAACTAAGGTGTGCAAAGTACATTTACACACTCATTTAGAATTATTTTTAAAACATATAAGAATAGACTAGATTTTACTACAATAGTTTATCATAAATTAATTTAGTTTTAGAAAATATTTGATATCCTTATGTTTAGCATTCTCTTTTACATATGAAAATTAAGAGCAAATGCAAATATAGTTATATGATTCATGTTATAATGTTTAATACTATATGTCAACACCAGTTATAAACATACAATGATACATACATCAGATCTGATATACATGGGGAAAAACAATTTATTTAAAAGGAGTGATTAATTAGATTACAAAAAGAATGGCTGAAGTTGAATAGTAAGTAAGCAAGCCATCAGGATAAACTGTTTGCCCTTGTAAGAGATCATCAATAGCAGAAGTTAAAACCTTGTTATTTAATAGAATTTTAAATCTGATATCTCATTTAATTAAGAAAGATGATATTATAATTACCCTTATTCATTGTTAATTTTAGATGTTGACCAGAAAGATGTTGACTGTTATAATTTGTTTCATTTGCCACTATTTCAGATTGGTGTTACTTATCTAATAATCATTCATTCAGTTTGTTTTTCAATCTATTAAAATTTAAAAAAAAAAAAAATTGTTTTTGTTTTAGTACATAGATATCATGTCTAATCAGGGAAGCATCAAAATTCTTAATTTAAATAGTGAAGGCAATGAAAGTTTTTCTCACTACACTTTTCAAGAAGAAAAATAAGATTTAATTTGATAGCTTATTTTTTTATTCAATTCAAGCAACCTATATAGTGAAGAAAACTAATATAAATCAAAGGATGAGAAACTACTGCTTTTCAGTTGTAAATTAAAGACTTATTGAATTTTAAAATTATTTCATTTTAAAAATACATCTAAAATATTTTAAAATATTAAGTGCTATATAAATTAATTTATGATGACCTCTAATTAAATTTAAACTAAAAGCTACATATATACAAAATAATATTAACATTTTAAATCTCATTAATAATTATGTGTAATTTTGTTCGAAACGATTAATATATTCATAACTTTTTACTTTCATTATTGTATGAAGTGAACCCAAAAGTGACTGGAATATTGTAATAAAAATTATTAGTTTATTTATAAGTACTTCAGACCACTCAAATAAGTATGGAGAGATGCATGTTGGGAGTAACAAGAAGGGATTGAAAATGCAATATATGGGTAAGAGAGCAAACAGATGTTACTGACCTCATTGAAAAAATTAAAAGACTAAAGTGGAGTTGGGATAAACATATTGCTAGAAGAGATGACAATAGATGGACAATTGGAATCTTAAACTGGATTCCAAGAGATTGTAAAAGACCCAGAAAGAGACCACATGTGAGATGGATGGATGAAATAAGAAAGTGTGCAGGGGTGATGTGGAGAAGAGAAGCTAAAGATCAGAGATGAATTAAATTTGTAGAGACTTTCTTCCTACAGTGGATTGATAATGGTTGATGATGATGATGATTATAAATTAATCACTTTTAAATTACTATCCATTTGATGCAATACATCAGTCTAAACATGTTTCTCATTTTTCAATGTAGTCTGGAAATACTTGCAAAATGATGCATTTTAATGACTGTGGTGTTTTTTGTTTCACCACTTCTAAGTCCACAAAAAAGTGGCATTTTTTAATTTGAGAGATTAAAAAAATCATATGGAGATCAGGTAAATATAGCTGATCAATAAGCTAGGTCATACTAAATTTAATTAAAAAGTGTTTCACACTCAAGGCTTTGAGGACTGACATTTTGCCAGGATAAAGCTTGCATTCTTTTCTTTACCACAAAGTGGCACATTTATGTTTTACCATATCATGTAAATGTTTCAGAACATACAGATAAAATGTCTGACTGTTACAAACTAAATCTGAGGAAAAAATGCAATTTGCATTAAAAAAATCATTGTTTTGACTTTGAATTTCATAAACCACTCATAAACTTGTGTTTTTATGAGATCAGTTTGCTTGTAACCTGTTTTATGTATTACAACTATTTTACTTGTCATTTTTTTAAACAAAAACAGAAATTCATATTGTTTGAACTTTTCAGTCATTATAAAAAGTGACAAATATGCACAATGCACATTACACAAAAATGTGCTACATGGACCACAATTTGACATAGGTATTATTTGACTGTCTCTGCAAAAAGGATATAACAGCAGAAGTATATACTCCAACAGGCATGCAAACTAGAGAACGATTTTGGTTATTTTGGATTTCCCCTCATATGTTCATTAATTATTTTTTGATTTTTTTAATCAATCATACATTTTTATATTCTTCTCTGGGATAAAATAATCATTATTATGGCCATGGCAATATTGAATTATTGATTTTTGGTAAATATTTTATTAAGCCAATAATCATCACATGACCACCTCCTCTTATGCTTGTGTATAACTGTTGTTAAAACAGGCAAAACTCACTATGTATATTACCACACAGCAAGCTAGAGTAATCAATGGATGCCAAAAGGCTTGTGCATAAAATCCCCATCTAGTGCCTACTCATCCAATATATGTATATAGTGAGTTTTGGCTGTTTTAACAGCAGTTATACACAAGCATAAGAGATGGTGGTCATGTGATATTTATTGGCTTCTAATGATTACTTACAAACCCATTTAGCCTTGAGCATTATTACACTTATCATTTATTTAATACTTTGAGTGCAATTTGAATTATTATAATTGTAGTTTGTGATGTTATAATTGACTTTTTATTAATCTGCATTCAGAATAGATTATATTTACCAGTTTAAAGAGGTTTATTTAAACTTATTTGCATCAATAATTTCAATCTCTGTGGTCAAGTTGCTGCATTCGGAATAGGTTATATTTAACTCTTTAAAGAGGTTTATTTAAACTTATTTGTATCAATAATTTCAATCTCTGCAGTCAAGTTGCAATCTTTAGTGTCTATATAAGTATTGTATCATTTATTTATATATGGTACAAATATATTGGCATTTGGTAAAAGCTAAAAAAAAAAAAAAGAGTAAACTTAATTTTTTTTTATGAGTATAATTTATTAAAAAAATGTACAGTGAAAGTTAAAATTGACTTTTATATTTTTTTATTGTAATTAAAAATAAAAGTAGAATTTGGAGAGAACAAAAGACACGCAGATTACTAATCCTGATAAAGTAAAAGAATTCAAAAAGTAAAAAGATAGAAATTAAAAGAAAAATATTTTAGCTAATTAAAAATGGCCGAAGGATTTGCTAAAAAAAGAGAACTTGTAACATAAATTTTATAAGGAATTACCAGTTTAATTATCAGTGTATATTTTTGATAAACAAAAGGATGCACAGAAGTCTGAAAACTGGGCCTCTAGTATAAAAGGCAGAGACCCTGTTTGACGAACGTCTTGTTTGTCTGTTTTTTTTCTTTGGCTGGTCTTGGATTATTAAATCCAAGACCAATTCATGATGAAATAATCTTTCATGTGGGAGTAGACCAGAGCTTTAGCTGACATTGTTAAAAAGATGGACACTAGAAAAGCTTCTGCGACTAGGCTTCAGAATAGACTACAAGATCAATATCTAACTAATGGCCGAGCTCATTCTAACCCAAAAAACTATGCATAGTAAGCTACAACTTTTTCACTAAACTTACCGGTAAGCTACGACTCTTTATTATTCCCGATTGTGACTAAATTGCTGACAAACCATCTTAAAAATATAAGTATAATAGGACCCCGATGTGGACTTTAATTTTAGTGATCAAGAGACTCTTATTTAATCAAGAACTTAATTTATTTTGTTTAACTGTTATTTATTTTATTAATTGCTTCATGTTTGGATTAGTGGGTGTTCTCTCCAGTTTATTTAATTCACAATTTAACTTAAACAGATTTTTAATCTGTTAGAATAAAAATATTTCTAATAGCAATTTTTATTTGTGCGTTATTAATAATATTTATTAGTGTTTATTATTAAATTTATTATTAGTTTAGTAAGATTTTAAAATGTAATTTACCTTTGCCAATATGTTTTGAATAAGCTCCAGGAATAATAAACTTAAAAAAATAATTCTTTTTACAGTATGATGTAATACTGATTCATTTAAAAACCATTTTTCTTCTTAATTTGCGATATGTTATTTGACAGATTTCAGCAGGTTCTTTTAAAAAATCCTGGCACCCTGATCAAATAAATTAAAAGCTGATTTCATTGAAGGCATAATTCGCAACAATTACTAGGCAGAGTTGATCAGGAAATATAGTTATGATTTTTTAGAAATAGAAATACAACTTTCTTCTTTTTGACATAACTTGATCAACTCATGCATTTATAATGTGTATAGAGGCCTAGTAAGATGGAAAACATTATAGTATATTAGACCATTAATAAAAGTGGGATTCCATCTTTATTGTTAAAAGGAGGTTGCCTTAACAACAGTTTGAAATTGTTGATTGCCTTCATAATGGGATTGTCTAAGTGTTGATTAATTTTTAATAAAATGTATATATATATATATATATATATATATATCATTGAATATTATAATAATAAAATGTATATATATATATATATATATATATATATCATTGAATATTATATATAATCAGTTAATTGCATACCCACACACATATTTTATTAATGATAATGTTAATTTGCATTCACTAAAAAATTATGTTACAATCTTGTGAGTGTGAGAGTATTTGAGACAAAGTAAAATAATCTCTGCTAGATATTTATTTCTTATAATCATCCTCATCATCAATAAGCTAGAAACCATTTGACACCTATCAAATATAATAACTTTTGCAATGTTGATATAATATTAAAGTTTCCATGCAAATTTATAACATATATTAATTGAAATCACCACTCTATCAACTTAATGTTAATATATAAGACAAAACTTTTAATCAAATTGTAAGGACACAAAATTTAATGCTAGTAAAGTAAATAGTAATAAATAAATATTTAAATGTTAAATAATAAATTAAACATTATATAAATATGTTATAATATTACTAATATGATTTTTAACTTATCGCCTTTGTAAATAATTTTACAATCTTTCAAATGGTAATGTTTGGCAAAAAAAACCCTAACAAATATTTGCTGGACATATATTTTTGCGATAATTAGCATTACCATCAAAATAAAAAACAGCACACATCCTTAACATAGCAACTAAATATACATTCAAATGTTAATAGCAAATTGGATATTGTGATGGTGCTTAACTAATTTTTTGTCCAACTTCTTCCAGTCCTTTTTAACAGATCTGATACCAGTTTTGTCATATCTGTTAAATTTAAATTGTACATTTAAGCCTTTATTCTATAGCATATTTTTATACATTTTGCGTTATTTATTACAAATATAAGTTTACAAACAAAAGTTGTTCTAAAAATTAATATTTGAACTTTTCATAGTAGAAAAATAAAGTCCTAAATTGAATAAATAATGATAACTGTCATAGTATTTACTTATTTATAAAAAAATATTGAACAAATAATTATTTGAATTTCATTTAAAATGGGAATAAATTTTAGTTGGCACAACATATACCAACAAAAAGATGTTTTAAAAATTTTAATTAATGTTATTATTAAAATTTTACAAAATGTTTTTCAGTGACATTTAGAAAAGCATTTATTTTCAGCAAATAATCATAATTTCTAGTTTCACATAATAACAATTTTAATCACTATCTAAAGATAAATGTATTCAAATCAAATGTATTAAACCATCAAATCATTACATGATCATCATTCTTTATGCTTACATAGGTGAAGATCTGGGTGCAGTGCTCTCAGATCCAAGGCTTCTCACTGATAAAAGCTATAAGCTAGAAACTAGTTTGGGGATATTAAATGAGTAAGCACTAGATAGGGATTTTATGCACAAACCCTGCATCCATTGATTGCTCTAGCTTGCACTGAGTGTTGTTACTTTTATGGAAAGTTTAGCCTCAGTGCAAATCAAATGTAATTATAAGCACATATTTTTTGGTATAAAAATAGACATGTTGCATGAGTAAACATAAATATATACACAAATTATTGAAAATCATAATTTTTCTTTCCAAAATGCTAAAAAAATATGCTCTCAAAAGTCTGAAGCCAAATAATATACCAATCAGTAATATTAGCAGTTTTGTTTTGGTTTACAATATGGCTAGGCAGAATGTTAACTTCTTTGAATTTGAAAATTTGCATAATATTTACATCATGCTGACATCTTCAGATTTTTTAAAAAATTAATAATTTTAATTGCAATTTATACTAAAAAAAACAAATTTGAAAAACAAATATTACAAATAACCACAAAATAGCCAAGAAAAAGTAAAACTATAATTGCGCCACTATGCGGCCTCACAATGAATGATTCAGTGGTGACTGAAAGATTACGTGTTAAAAAGTGATTGAGTTTCTATGTTGAAGTGTTGGGAGGGGGGATGTTCAAAGCTGATGATGATATTAATTAAAAGAGATATATATGTATTAAAGAGAATACCACTACTTAAAAGTTAGTGACAATTTCTATATAAGTTAAAAGTGACACTAATAATGTGATTAGATATTTATGTGGTAAATTTATTATTTACACACACATATATATATAAATATTGTAGAAATTCAATACAAGTTGGTTAACTTTTCCTATACAGTTATAATTGATATAAGCATTAGGAAGTTGAATAGGAAAAGCTTAAACTAAGTTTTATTATATTATGCTGATCAGCTTTGATATCTTAATTCTGGATATCAGTGCATGCTCTTATCTTTTACATAATTGTAGGCTTTGAAAAAGAACTTCTAATAGTATATAAGATGCACTGTAAACCAAATAAGTCTTTTTATTGAGGCATGGCCCCACATATCACTAAATGCTTTATATTAGATTTTTATTTATTAACATGCATTACATAAACTATTTAATTACATTGTATTATATATAGATATATACTTAAATTTGCCATTTATAGAAAGTGTATGTTACTGTAACAGTATATAACATATGTATGTTTATAAAGATAAAAAATAATAAAATAATAAGAGTTACAAAAACAAATTATTTCCAGTTTTTCATTAAATTAAAATAATACATACATATTCACTTAATGTAATTCGAAAGAATTTGGATTGAAATTTTCAAGCATCCTACATCTACCCACTTCATCTTATACAATCGATACCCATAATCACATACATGTGAAAAAGGTAAATGATCTCCAATATATGTATTTCATGACTAAACCAGCACTCATCAGTTGGTCCAAATTACCATCTCCTACACACACACACATATATATATATAATCAGTGCTCAGTTTATATTAAAATAGCAATTCTTCAAACTTTAATAGATAGACTTCAATCTTCTTCACCCTCCAATTCTTCAGTCATTCATATCATTGAAAATATGATAATAGAAAGAATGCTTAAAGCCCTTGTTGATGTCAATATTATTGTCATACCAATACTGACCTTAAGTCACTCTGACCCCTCACATATAAGACCTTAATTTGTCCATTTACATAGAAAATATACTTCTATTTAAATATATATTCAGCCTGTATTCTTCTTCCCATCCCATGGACATATATTGGCATCAACAAGGACTTTGAGCATTCTTTCATCCGATTTTCAATGATATGGATGGCTGAAGAATTGAGCACTAATTGATGATCTGGACCAACTGATGAATGCTGGTTCAGCACGAAATATGGATATTGGAGATCATTTATTATTTTCACATGTATGTGCGCGCATGTATATCGGTTGTATAAGATGGAGTGGATAGATGTAGTGTATTTGAAACTCAGAATTTAAATCTCTTCTAATTATATTAAGTTCAATATAGCAAATATACTTCTATTTAACTATTACATATTCACTATAAGTAATCTATATTACTTCTCTTTCCATTTTGATATCGTCATAGTTCTTAAGCATTTATAATTTGTTTTCTGTACACGCCTCCTACTCCTCCCGGATCAAAAATTAAATTTTATTAGTAGTATCAAAAGATTAATTATATCGTTTTCTTTTTTCATTTGATTTTGGTATATAATTAATTGTTATATATTTATTCTAAAGTAATTGAATATAGTTTAAATATACAGTATACAGGTGTAGTTCATGTTATGTTTTAATCGTTTAAAACATCTTGTCATTTTCAATTATCTTTTCAACTTGTTAAGCAATTTTGAAATCTCTCAATGAACAACCTTTATCTTCTTTTTTGCTACTTAATGAATTTAATTCGCCAAATGATTTCGTTCTTAGTTCTTTAGATTCCTTCTTTTAAAAGTATGTTTACTTTAGTTCTTTCAGTTTTTAAAAAACATATGACAGGAAGATAGAGTTTTCAAGTGACATTTACATTTGTAATCTGTTTTCGATTTTTTTAAATAATCTATTTACTTATTCAAGTAATACTGTTATTTCATTCAGTCAGATCATTACGTAGTAGAAATCATATTCAGTGACCTAAATAAGATTACAACTACACAAATAATATTATATATATATAACAACATGTAGAGGAACGTATTTGTATTTTTAAGCTAAATCTTTATTTAATTTATTATTTACAAAAACAAAAGAGAAATATTTTTTATATATGTCTGTGTTTACGGTTAGTTTCAGAACTCAAGTTATCAATGGGGTCCGCAGTAGGCTGACAACAGAAGAATACTCATATATGAGGGTTGGCAACATAACATAAGTTGGTAGAGAACTTGGTCATGAGCTTTTTCTTCACAGATTCTCTGCAGAGCTGTTGAAGAAGCCCTTACTTTGCAAGGCGCTATTTAAAGACTATTTGCCCATGAGAGTTTTAAACTACTGTTTATTTATCTGCTATAATTATGAATTGGACACAACAATCTTTTTATTACTGAAACTACAATTCTAACTCCAGTCTTATTTTCATTTTATACACGTGCAGATCTTAACATTAAACATCACATGATCACTATCTCATACTAGCACAATAATTGTTATTAAACAATTCAAAACAAAACAACACTCTCCATATAGTAGTGCCATCTTGTGCTAACTAGAGCAATCAATGGATGCCAGAAGGCTTGTGCATAAAATCCCATGCACAAGCCTTCTGGCATCCATTGATTGCTCTAGTTAGCACAAGATGGCACTACTATATGGAGAGTGTTGTTTTGTTTTGAATTGTTTAGATCTTAACATTGATAAAACAATGATAAAAGGCAGCTTGAACAACCGAGGAGTCAATGAGTGTGAACCTGTTTGGGTAATACAATTTGGAATAGACTACTTGAATCTAAAAATGGATGGAAACTTTACCACTCAAATTATTGTCTACTTAATCTTTAATTAGTCTTCTTTTTTCTTCTAACAAGTATAGAAAAATCTTTAAGAGATGGCATAATATTACCTACATAGATCACCATATTTAGATAATTCTTATTAAGTGATAGAAATAAGAAAAGGCAATTGTAATGGTAATTGTTGGGAAGCAATGGCTAATTGTGGCAAAGATATTTAATACTTACAGCACTAATATATTCTAATAAAAATATTTAATACTTAATTTTTAAAAATAATATTTCATAGTTTATGGAAATTTTGCTTGATGAGACAGGGCATAACTCAAAATTAAAAAATTGCTAAGGTTTGAGATTGACATAGCCGATCATAGCATTTACACACACACACACACACACACACACATATATATATATATATAAACATTACAAGCATAAAGCTAAACTAGTCAATATATAATCAAAACTACCCCAAATCCAAAATTAAACAAGACCAGCTAAAAAATAATATTAAAACACAACCTAAGAAGTCTGCTTGTAGCAGTGAAACCTTAGGTTGTGTTTTAATATTATTTTTTAGCTGGTCTTGTTTAATTTTGGATTTGGGGTAGTTTTGATTATATATATATAAACCTGTGAAATAAACTCTACAATACTCAAAATATCAACATATAAGAATAAATGATAGCTCTAGCGAGCTTATGGTGTGAGTGATATTTTGCCGTTAAAATTTAAAATTGCAAAGAGCTTATTTAGGTATAGAATTAATGAAAAAAGTCTTATCTATATGTTAAGAAAATAATTGGGAATCAAAGACAAATCATTATTGTTTATTGATCATGATTACAGAGTAATTTTACAAATAATAAAAATTGATTCAATTATATCGATTATGAAATGAATAACATGTTTATAAGAGGATTTAGAAGTGGTTTTAGTACAGTAGATCATATCCACGTACTGAGAGAAGTTATAGAAGGGACAAATGAATATGAGGTGCCATTATGTTTTGGATTTGTAGATTATGAAAAGGCATTTGATTCTATAAACATTTCTTCAGTGATGAAAGCATTGGATCATCAAGGTATAGATCCAGGATATTGTCTTTTTTTAAAGAATATTTATAAAAATGCAACAGCAACAATTAGATTACATAATGATACTGGGAAAGTCAATATTGAGAAGGGTATAAGACAGGGTGACTCCATGTCTCTAAAACTTTTTACAGCAGTGCTGCAAGAAGTATTTTATGGATTAAAATGGGAAGCTAAAGAAATGAAAATAAATGGAAATTATTTAAGTCATTTATATTTTGCAGATGATGTAGTTGTTTTTGCAAATAATGTTTTAGAGCTGCAGGAAATGTTGCAGAAGTTTCCAAATGAAAGTAGAAAAATAGGACTAAAGATAAATGTTAAAAAGACTAAAGTAATGTTTAAATGATTTTCTCAAAATATGAAAATAAAGATTGATTATGATGAGTTAGAAGAAATTAACAGTTACAAATACCTTGGTCAGAATATTAATACAGATGGAAATGGATGAAATTAATCATAGAATTAAGCTTGGTTAAAGTACTTTTGGTAGAAATAATTTGATACTAAGAGGAAATATGCCTATGTGTCTGAAAAGGAAGGTTTTTAACAAATGTGTTTTACCAGTTCTTGCTTATGGATCTGAGACATGGAGACATAATAGAAGAGCAATACAAAGACTTCAGACCACTCAGAAAAGTATGGAGAGATGCATGTTGGGAGTTACAAAAAGAGATTGAAAATGCAAGGTATGGGTAAGAGAATAAACAAGTGTTACTGACCTCATTGAAAAAATTAAAAGATTGAAGTGAGGTTGGACTGAACATATTGCTAGAAGAGATGATAATAGATGGATAATTAAAATCTTAAAATGGATTCCAAGAGATTGTAAAATATCCAGAAAGAGACCACATGTTAGATGGATGGATGAAATTAGAAATTGTGCAGGGGTGATGTGGAGAAGAGAAGCTAAAAATTGGAGAAGATGGATTGAATTTGGAGAGACCTTCATCCTGCAGTGGCCTGATAATAGTTGATGATGGTTGTGAAGAGGAGAAATTCTAAAAATTCAAAAATACATTCTAAATAAATAAGTGTTGTTGTTATATGTAAAGTGTATAATATTTACTACCTATAAAAACTGTATTTCAGATCAAAGGGTATATAATGTTAGTTTAATTTTAATTTTTTAACCTGTGAATATACTACATTTGAAAATTTTATACATTTATATAGAACAGAAAAGAAAATAATTCTAATTTAAGAAAATTATATACAATAATATAAAATTAATGAGCTTAAAGTGTCAATCAACAGATACATTTTTTGGAAAGAATTGGAAAAGGTATGAAAAGTTTATCTTATGCATATTAAATAAAAAATTCATGGCAGTTTAAAAAACTCTAATTAATTATATTTATAATTAATTATATTTAATTAAGATGTGCAATTAATATCTTATTAGTAATCTGCTTGTAAATTAAAGATTATCAGAAATTAGCATTAAAGAAATTAACATCTTACTGGATTTATGTATTGATTTACTCATGTTCCTAGAGAATACATGAATTTTTTTTACAGTAATCATTACATAGGATAAAGCCAGAATTAGAGAAGAAGAGAAATAGGTATAAGTAAGATAAGTCATAACAATATGGTAATAATGAGCCATATATACATGTCATCGCACATTTCAGTGTAGATTTTATTCTAGCTATAATGGAAAACTTGCTTATGAAAATGATTTTCAGCAATATACCCTCAGTACTCCAGAAGTATATAATTCATAGTTCCTAAATGTAACCTCTAAATAATAAAATGATATCATATCATATTTTGAAATTAGTAGTCTGAAGATAATATTATTATCCCAACGACCTAACAGAAGTTTGTTTTTGTTGCTCAAGGATTTCCCTAACTTTGTAAAATTAAACAGTTTATAGTTTGCAGAATTCAAAAACTGAAAAATGGAGAAGACTGGTAAAGAAATAAAAGAAAACAAAGACATATTAAAGATTACTGCAAAGTAGAAATATTTAGTTCAATAAGCTTATTAATTAGTAGATCCATGGTAAGATGATTTTATGTATATAAGTACAATATCTTGGGCAGAATTTATTTTTTAAATTATCATTGTAAAGTATTTTTATTATTCATTTTATTTTTGTTACTTAGTAGATTATAATATTTTGATTGGATATATTGGTGTTTGCATTTAATTTTTTTTTTTGCAAGTCAAAGACTGTGGTTATAAGTTTTATGAAAGAGTTATGGACAAATATTTTCCTTTTAATAATATAAAGTAAATTGTATATATATATATACACATTAATGATTATTCTCAGTGTGTCATTTACCTTAGCTCAATCCTATCACAACCATCCATCGGTGTAGAAATTAAACCAACCAGTTCCACTATTGTGGCATTTTTAAAACATTCATTTCATTTTAACAAATAAGCAATGTTAGCATTTAACTTCATTTTTTAAATGTTTTTAAATTTAGCTTAATGTGTATATTTTTAGATATATTTAAAACTTCTGTTCCATCGCACATTCATGAATCACATGACCAAGGACAAAAAAAATTGATTCTCAGGTTATACATTTTGTACTGAAACAGCATTCATCAGTAGGCCCAGATCACAATCCCTTACACATATTTCCATCATTTGTTTAATATTATATGTAGGGAAAATTACTGTAGTTTCATTACAAATGTCAAACTTTCTGCATTCACTAATTACTTTATGCAAAGTATTAATAAATAGTATTAATTGTTTATTAAACTAGAGATTATCCTTAGCCCAAATCTGTAATTTAAATCTTACTTAATGATTAATAATATCTGTAGTGTTATACATGTATGGTCATGTAATCTTCCTTTTCACATTATATAAATATCATATCATTTCAAACATTAAGAACTTTTTAGCTACACTCTCTGTGAACAAATATATAGAAGTCTGCATTTCAAATAAACCAGCTCAAATCAGGATCCTCTTCAAATTGTAAACTGCAAAGATATTAGACATTGGTCTTATTCAAACAAAAACCATGAAATTTAAATAAGAAACAATCTTAAACTGCTTCTAAACAAACATATTTACTATACTTATACAAAGACAAACTAAGCATTAGTCATTTAATCTTTAAAACTCCCAATACAGATATATATGAAAATAATTCCAGTACATAATGCTATCTGAAATAAATATCAAATATAAAATCATTTCAAACGTTAAGAAATTTTTATCTTTATCCTCTGTAAACAAATATACTAAAGTCTCATCTCAAAACTGCCAACTCAAAACAGGTCTCCCTTTGAACTGCAAGATACAAAGATGTGTTAATATTGAAACATGAACTTATTCAAGCAATGAGCACAAAATTTAAATAAGTAATGATTTTAAACTGCTCCTAAACAAACATCTTTACTATACTTATACAAAGACAGACTAAACAATAATTTTAATCTTTGAAACTTTCAACATAGATATATATTTCACTATATGGAGCTTGATTAGAGCTATTGGTAAGCTCCATCTAGTGATCATTTAAATGCAAACTTAAAAGCAAGTTACAAAGTTTATGACTTGTTTTATTAATTATTATAAGTGTACCTTTAAAGGCTTTTGTGATGCTATATTGCAGAGGCTAGTACTATATGGTGAAACTGAGCTGAATTCAGACCCATATAGCTCTCTGTTTGTAAATCTAGATTTGAAGACATTTATGTATCTGAAAAGTTCAAGCTTTCAAATTAATAATAACATGTTTTATAAGTGCTGACTTTTGAGTTAGTATTTTAGATCTAGTTTCTAGAGTCACAGTGCGCCACTGAGGTGAGCCATAAGCTCGAAACTAATAGGACTGGAGATAGGAGATAGGACTTTCCAATAGAGATTTTCAAGTCTTTCTCTTTCAGCTCTTATAAAATAAAGCTTGATTAGAGCTATTGGTAAGCTCCATCTAGTGATCACTTAAATGCAAGCTTAAAAGCAAGTTATGACATTTATAACTTGTTTTATTAATTATAGATACATATTTGTTTATAGAGGTCGGAGCTGAAAATTTCTTAATGTGTGAGATGTTATTTCAAATAGTGTTATGCATTGAAATTATTTTTATATATAACTGGATTGGAAGTTTTAAAAATTAAAATGACTACTGTTTAGTCTGTCTTGTATAAGTATATTAAATGTGTTTGTTTAGGTGCAGTTTAAAATCATTGCTTATTTAAATTTCCAGTTCTTTGTTTGAATACATCCATGTTTCACTATTTCATATCTTTGCAGTTTACAGTTCAAAGAGGAATCTTTTGAGTTGGCTGTTTTGAGATCTTGATTCTAATATATTAATTTACAGAGTGCATAGCTGAAAATTTTTTAACATTTGAGGTGATTTAATATTTGATATTTATTTTAGATCATATTATGCAGAGGAATTATTTTCACACATATATATTTCACATGATATATATATATATATATATATATATATAATGATATTTTTATTGTATATCTGTATTTCTTTGAAGTTATATATGTAATCTTGTAATTAAATATTGACAAATGCAATTTAATGTAAAATCTTTGCAAGTCTAAAATAAGTAAACATCTATACCCTGTTATAAAGTTCATACTTTCCAATGCTGTAGGTTTATTGAAGTCTGTCTTTGCAGTCCTCAATATATCACACAACTATGTTCACAGTTCCTTCCATCCCATATCGATATTATCCTAAGTGAAGATGAATCCATTGCTGGCCAGTTTTCAGGAACCATAATTCTGAAGGCCGCATCAGCTGGTGCAAATATGGAAAATGTAATTTATTGTGTGACTCTCCTACATTTTGGAGATCCACAATACACTTATAAAATATGTTTCAATAACACACAATCAGCAAAAGCAATCCAAATCTACATCTCCACTTAAAAGTTTTCTTTTTAAAACCATTCTGAATTCTTATCTTCAGATTTCAGGATTGATCTTTCCTGGCTTGGTGCTGTTCTTATTGATGATGATGACTTTTCTCTGTGGACCATGTATTTATTTCTATCATTATTGGCCAGCTGGCTTTATAGTGGGAACTCAAAATTTTATCACCAGTATTTTTTAATTAATCTCTTATCTGACTTTATGCTCAAGGGCCTGTTTGCTATTACATCATTACAGAAAATCATTTCCATTCTAAGATTAAAAATAACATTTAACTTTAACCAATTATCAGTTTTTTTTCATTCTTTTATATTAAAACAATCTTGTTTTTAGATTTTAACTTTAAATAAATATATAATTAGTTTCCCATCTGTATATTATATATATATATATATATATATATATTGTAACCGGACCCGTGTACAACCCTTTTAATCACATCAGTTGTAACAATTTTCTGATGAGCATGCTGTAGGAAGGAACTATCAATTGACATTCCTAATGCAGATGTTAATGCCTCCTACAACAATATTTCCTGCTCATCAGAGGATGTAGTACCATAGAGACTGTGAACATCTAAACATTTATATGTTTGGTTTTCCAAACAGCGCCATTAGAGTTCCGTCTTACTACAACCTGACTGGCCTGGGTCTAGTTATGTCAGACGTAGCTCAGGAATGCATGAGATTCTCATGAACCAGTGCTATAATTGGTGAGTAATGCGATAAAACAAACAAAACTGAACAACTGGATAACCAATTTAATTTTTAGTAACAAAAAAAAATGTATTAAATAACAATTAATTTGCAATTTCTAACGAAATTCATTTCTATCCACATGATAACTCATTTTTATTTTACTTATAAAAGAGTTAGAAGCAGTTCCTTTTTTTTTTATCAATAGTTCATTTACAAATTCAATTATGAGAAAAAGCTTGGAAATAGTCAATTCAATAATAGTTCATTTTGAATCCATTTATTAGAAGAAGCTTGGAAACGTTCTAATTCAACAATAGTTCATTTTGAATTCATTTATGAGAAAAAGCTTGGAAATATTCTAATTCAACAATAATTCATTTTGAATCCATTTATGAGAAGAAGCTTGGAGATATTCTAATTCAACAATAATTCATTTTGAATCCATTTATGAGAAGAAGCTTAGAATTATTCCAATTTAACAATAATTCATTTTGAATCCATTTATGAGAAGAAACTTGGAATTATTCTAATTTAACAATAATTCATTTTGAATCCATTTATGAGAAGAAGCTTGGAAATATTCTAATTTAACAATAATTCATTTTGAATCCATTTATGAGAAGAAGCTTGGAAATATTCTAATTCAACAATAATTCATTTTGAATCCATTTATGAGAAGAAGCTTGGAATTATTCTAATTTAACAATAATTCATTTTGAATCCATTTATGAGAAGAAGCTTGGAAATATTCTAATTTAACAATAATTCATTTTGAATCCATTTATGAGAAGAAGCTTGGAAATATTCTAATTCAACAATAATTCATTTTGAATCCATTTATGAGAAGAAGCTTGGAATTATTCTAATTTAACAATAATTCATTTTGAATCCATTTATGAGAAGAAGCTTGGAAATATTCTAATTCAACAATAATTCATTTTGAATCCATTTATGAGAAGAAACTTGGAAACATTCTAATTCAACAATAGTTCATTTTTGTATTCCTTTATGAGAAGAAGCCTGGTAGCAGTTAAGTATTTATGATTTATATAACATTTCGTTATCTTATGAATTATTACTGATTGGTAAACATTTAAATTCAGCAATTCTTGGTTTGTGGAGTATTCATCATTTGGTAATTAAAGCATTTATAATTTAGTCAAATATAAAAGTATATTCTTATACATAAACTCTGTTACATTATAAGAAGCTTAGAAGCAGTCAAGTATTTATGATTTATACAGCATTTCATCATTTTATTAATTATTACCGATTGGTAGACATTTGAACTCAGCAATTCTTGGTTTGTAGAGCATTTATCATTTGATAATTGAGGCATTTATAATTTAGCCAAATATAGAAGTATATTCTTACACATAAACTCTGTTACATTATAAGAAGCTTAGAAGCAGTCAAGTATTTATGATTTATACAGCATTTCATCATTTTATTAATTATTACCAATTGGTAGACATTTGAACTCAGCAATTCTTGGTTTGTAGAGCATTTATCATTTGATAATTGAACCATTTATAATTTAGCCAAATATAAAACTATATTCATATACATAAACTCTGTTTGGCTTGTGGAGCATTTATCATTTAGTAATTAAAGCATTTCTAACTTATATAGTAAATACGTTCAAATATTTTTATAAATAAATTTGTGTATAACTATTTCATAACTTCATTTTATAACGTATGATAAACATGTTTTAATATTTTACAAAACAAATTCTATGTAATTATTTCATAATTCCACTTTATAACGTATGATAAATATGTTTTAATATTTTACAAAACAAATTGTATGTAATTATTTCATAATTCCACTTTATAACGTATGATAAATATGTTTTAATATTTTATAAAAAATTACCTTCCAGTTTTGCAGTCTAATTTACTCAAAAGAAGGCGGGTTATTTCATCAATGGAACGTCATGGCACAGCGTGGAGAGAGTGAAGCCGCTAAATTACCCCATTATTATTATCATTCCTCTAGCAAAGTTTTCTTTTTCCATTTTCACATTTTGCTAAAGCTATATTTTAATATGTCAAAAGAATTAAATAATACACTTTCTTTTTTTAAAAAAAAATTTAATATGTTCTGCTTCTCTGTGTAAGACGAAAGTTCTTTTTCTTTTTTTTTTTTTAACGACGTGCCTAATTTGAATACTGCCTCAGTTTAATTCAAGTATCTTTTTTCTTTCTTTTTAATGATTGGATAATTAATTTCTTTTTTTTTTATTGAGACAGATAAAAAAAAAAAAGTAAAATGAGACGATATAACATTTTATTCAAATTCATCAATCTCAAAATTAAAAATATGATTTTTTTTTTTAAACAAATCAAAATTTATTGCGTTCCCAGTTAGACTGAATCACGCTAGACGTTTTTAAATGGGGGGTAATCTTTTGAATATTTATATGAGGAACAGAATATCTGTTTCAATATATATATGGAATTTGTTTGAAGAAATTAAAGGGGAGAAAAAAAATTTTTTTTTTTTTTTTTGTCGTGCGCAGTGGAATGAGTTAATAATATCATTAAAGAATAAAAGAATAAACTAGATTTCTAAAACAGATTTTTTTGTATTATATAGGTTTAAAATTATTTTAGTGATTTACATTTAAACATTTAACATTATTTTTAACTTTGATTTTACTTAATTTATTGGTTCTATATATTTAATTAATTTTTATCAGTTCGCAGTGGGTTATAAACTGTTTAATATGTTGTAGATCGGTTATAGATTTACGCAAAAATTTAAAGAAACATAAACATCAAAATACAAAATTATTGTTCTGAATTGTGAATATAAAAACTCTAGATTCTCGAAGATTTGTGAAATAACAAAAAATCAATAAATACATTTTAGATATCCGTAGGTATCTTTTTCGATGTCTATTTTTTGATCAAATATGAGAAAACATATTAATAAACAATCCTAAGTTAAACAACTTAAATTTAATAGTTATTAGGTCATGAATCGTAATAGATTTGATTTAAAAATAAAATATTCTATCCCTATTACCTTAGAAATTTAATCAACTAATCATCTGATACATTCATGTATTCAATGAGATTGAACAACTATATTGTCAGGAATGTAATCTGAACAATATGAGAAATAGAGAATTCTTACAGGGATGTGACATCTGTGGGCAGGATCAATAACAACTCATAGGAATGGGCTGTTCTGCTTAAATATAGAACAGAGGGTGGGTTCTAATTGCGTTCTCATTTCCTACTAATTACATAAATATATCCAATCATTAACCAATTAAAAATAAAAAATTACCTCCTTAATATATCTTTAAATTAATTCACTTAAGTTTAAATTTTTTATAATTTATTTAACGAAAAAGAAATATAATAAATTAAGAACAAAATTAAATAAATAAATAAATAAATGGAAATATTTTAAATTAAATAATTAAATAAAATTATAACAATTAATAAATATTGTTGGTCAGATAGAATAATATTAAAATCATTTTAAATATGAAAAGTTTTAATTTACTGTTCATAAATTTTAAAGTTCTTACGTTATTGAAATAGTTCTCCTATTTTTTTTAAATGAATTATGTCAAGATTAGTATCGGTTGATTTATTTATTTATCCTTTGGAGATTTTGTTTTTCGGTAGTTGGTTCATTGTATAAACATGCATTTTTTCTTTAGCAGAACTGAAGGGATTGAATGTCTTTTAATCCCCACTAACCTATACATAATAATAATCAATTTCAGTACTATAATAATTTCCAATTTTTCCTTTTATACGTATTGAAGGATTGATTAAATTTATCGATGAGATGATCTTTCGTTGAGGTCCGATTCCATAGGGATTTCTTCTTTTTGTAACAGTTTCTATTGTTTTTTATGACTGAGGTTATTACATTTAAATGTAAGGTGGTTTAATTTTAACTAATTAACAATCATTTCATTTCTAATTAATTACCCTGTTTTCAAATAAAATATATTTAAAGACAGATTTAGAGATATAATTTTATCTAAATCTTTTTTAAAATTTAGTCTAAAATATTTTTATAAAAATTTTATTTTAATAATTTTATTATCTGTGATAATATATAAGAGTTTAGTATTTTAATTTCAATTTTAATTTTTAAAGAAAGTTTTTAAATGAATTTTATTTTATTGTTTAATAATTTATATATAACGAACGTCTGTGCTCGTTACAATATATTAATTTATAAAAATTATTAATTTTTTATATATTTCTATTTGAGGGTGATTTTATTTAGATTTTTTTCACTTTTATTTGAAAGTGATGTAAGGACATATATGACGTATACTGTTACAATATATATATATATTGTAACAAGCACAGACGTTCGTTACATTGTTTTTTTTTATTTATTTATTAAACATGAAAGTAAATTAAAAAGTTCACATTTAAAAATTTTCTTTAAGAATTAAAAATTGAAATTAAATATCATCTTAAACTCGTATATATTAAATCGCACAGATAATGAAAAATTATTAAAATAAAACTTTATTAAAGAAAAAGTATTTTAAAACTAAATTTTAAAAAGATTTGGAGATAAAATTATATCTTTAAATTTATCTTTAAATATATTTTTGATTTGGAAAACAGGTTAATTAATCAGAAATGGAAATGATAAATTTAATTAGTCAAATGTAAACCAGCCTTGGGCATTTAAATGTAAAAACATCAGTCAGATAGGAAAACAATAGAAACAAATAGCAAATGAAATAAATCCATTGGGAAATCGGACCTCATGAAAAGGATCATCGCATCGATGATGTAATGTAAATGCAATCCTTCAAATGAATATAAAAGGAGAAGGTTGAAAATTATTTAGGGGTAATTATGATTATTATGATGTGACAGATAGGTGTTAGTGCGGAGGTGCGGGAAAAGGAATTGAAGAGACGCACGATTCAATCCCTTCAATTTTGCCAAAGAAAGAAAGAGAAATGAACTATCGTTTTCTACATTGAGGACCAACTAAACTAAACAACCTCTGAATGAATAAATAAAACATCGGCTAAATGTATACCAATATCTTCAGGACGGCGTGGGAATTCTCGTTCAAACTTACAAACGACAGATAAAGATGAACTGTTTAAAACCGTAAGAACTTTACAATTAATGAACATTAAATTAAAAACTTTTCGTATTTAAAATAATTGCATTAGTTTCCTATCTGACTAAAGTATTTAAAATGTTATTTGATGTATTTTTTATTTATTTGTTTAAAATCATTTCCATTTATTTAATTTTGTTCTTTAAGTTTATTTATGATTTCTGTTTTCCGATAAATTAAAATATATCAATGTTAAACTTAAGTCGGGCATGAATGGCTGTATAGATTTGTAAAGTTATATTAGGGGAGGGTAATCTTAGGTTATTTGTTTCGTGGTTAAATTGGGTCAATGGATTGGATATATTGGTGTGATTAGTAGATGTAATATTGATTCGCTACGGGCAGAATCGCTTCATATGCCGCACACTTCCGTTTGCCTATGGAAGGAATTATAAGTCGGATACCGCAGTTCCTTTCTATGGAGTTTTTTTGTTTTATTGCTCTTCTTTGCAGATAGATGTAATATTCCTATCTGATGAGAAGCAATTTCTTCTCTTAACTTTTTGTGCTGCCGTATTTTATTACATTGAATACATCGATGTATCAGATGAATTGATGCCAGTTTGACTATGAATTTTAGCCTAGGGTTAAATAGGGATAGAATGTTTATTTTCAAATGCAAATCTATGTAGTCTATTCATAATCGACACTAAATAAAATTGCATTAAATTTAAGTTGTTTATAGACGCTTGCATGGATTGTTTATTGGTTAACTATGTTTTGTGTTTCCATATTTGATCAAAATATATAGACATTCGATAAATAATGATACCTTACGGTGAGTATCTAAAATGTATTTATTCGGATGTCTTTTAAGTTATTGGTGACAATGCAAGTATCTTATGGTGAATACTATTGGGTTACATATAAATTTCCCTCCGCAATTGTCAGTAATCAATAATTTTGTATTTTGATCGTTTATGTTTATTTTGAAATGTTTTTAACCGTGTAATCTATGTAACCGATCTATAGCAACATATTAAAACAAGCTTTTATAATCCCATCTGTGCGAACTTAATTAAAATGTAAACTTATAATATAATAGAAATTAAAAATGTAAATTAAAATCTAAGGTAAAGTTAAAAATAATGTTAAATGTTAAAATGTAAAACTAATACTAAAATAATTTTAAATCTTATATATATGTGCATAAATAAATGTTTGTATGTCAATTACTGGCAGTGGCTTATTTTATTTATTTTTTTTAATATTGAAATATAATTAGATAAGATATTATATTATTTAATCTCTGCTATTCCACTGAGCTAGTGACATGGGCTAATGACCGGAATCAAAAAAAAAGAAAAAAAAAATTTTTTTTTTTTACTTACGTATCTGCCTACTTTATAAATTTTTCTAGGTTCAAATGCCTAGATGGCGCCCTGTAGTGCAGTTTACGTTAAGTGCTATATCTCCAGATCGTTACAATATATATATATATAGTACCATCATGCTTTAAATTTAAACCAGAAAGTATTATATTACTAAAAAAATTGTTGGGTTAGTTTGTTGTAATTCTCAACTGATTTTAAAAAAGATCACATACTTTCCTTTATTAATGAATAGTGATTGACAATACATCTTAGTGTAAAATAATATATGTAATTTTTTTTATATAGACAGTATATTAAATTGTTAGTCTATTATATAAAATTTAATATTTTATCCATAGAAAGATATGATAAAGTGAATTATATATTTTGATCTGATATGTTGATCTATTCTGTCAAAGGCAACATATAGAAGAAATTTGATATATTTATATATGAGGGTTGGTTCAAATCCTCCTGAGTCTTTTAATTTTTTTAATGAGGCTAATTAGTTGTTTTTTTTTAATTTTTTCCTAAATATATCAAATTTCTACTATATATTGCCTTTGACAGAATAGCTAAGTTGGTAGAGGGTTTGCCTTAAATTCGATATTCAAGAATCTAAAGATGTGAGTTCAACTTCTAAGTGAATATTGTCACTGTGCATATAGGCCAGCAAACACCTGAAGAAGAGTGGAGAATAATACTACTCGAAACATTGTGTAATTACTAACCTATATTGTTTATTTGTGTGTTATTACTAAAAAGTTGTTTGTATTTGAAAAATTTAAATAAAATTTAAAATTTTCTATACATTCAACATTCACTTATAAATGATGGAAACAGTCCAACATATCACATCTTATACTATACCATCATTACAAACCTTAGATAAATGTATTGATGAATTTGTTTGTTGACATTTTATTTACTGCATGCTTTCACTAATAATATGTGGACGTAAATAAACAATATAGTCCATTAAATACAATTTATCCAAACCGCTTCAAACACTTTTTAGTAAAATCCTTTATTTGTACATACACATATGCCTACATTTTGACTGACCTGCAGTCTTCTTCAGAGCTATGATATAATGAACAAAATACCATAAAAAATTTAAACAATAAAAAACTAAAAACAACATAAAATATATATATTTTAAAAAAATGTAGGTGTATGAATGTGTACAAATAGTTTTGCTAAAAAGTGTTTGAAATGGTTTGGATAAATTGTATTTGTGGGATATTATGGCAAAAATAAAGAAAAGTGTGATTTTGGTAATATAATCCATTATTATTTAGAATGTATGTATGCATATTTTATGCTTATATGATTAAAACAGTGCTAAATTTAACATATTTAAAATATTATTTTTTAGATGTATTTAAATGAGTTTTTAAAATATCAAATGCTATATATTTAAATAGATAAATATATAAGGGCTATTGATATTTTATTTTAAAATATGATTTTAATAATGTATTTTAATTTGTAAATTTATTAATTTTATTATTCTTTCAAACATCTATTTATTACAAAGTTATGAAAACATTTTATTACCATGAATGCTGATATATTTACAAAAACTTCAAATTGAGTGGAATTTAACTCTTAATAATGGAGACAATAGCACTGAGCTAAATTTGAGTTATGCCAAAGAAATTATATCTAGGATAATAACCTAAATATGACATCATTAGGGAAAAGATTTTTAAGCCCCTGATATTAGTTTGGTCATTCTCTCTCAATATGCATCTCAATAAAGAAATTATGCAACATACATTATATATTTTAATAATAATTTGGAATTTTACTATAGATTTGGACTAAGTAGGTACATGCATTTGCTCAAAAAACATTAATCTTTTAAGAAATCTGAATAAAAATTGGATAATAAAAATCATTTCACGGAAATATAATTTAAATGCTAACAGCATGGGGGTATAATTTAAGTGATTTTATATGAAATTTTGAAACTTTGTTAAAGTGGATAAAACTTAATAAATGCTACAAACTGAGATGCTTATTTAGCATATCATTTATTTAGTTTATCATTATTTTGTGCATATATTATGCATTACATATATAAGCTAAATCATAAGTTTTGGTGTAAATCAATAAATATTACTTTAATGGAATTATATATTAAGGAACATTTCTTGTAATCATTGGAGAATGAAACAGATAGCATATTGTTATTATTTATTTATTCAGAAATGCAATGTTTGTTTATTATATATAAAAATGTAGTATAACCAAAATAAAAAGTTAAATTACACAAAAAACAAAATTTAAATATAACAAATATCTTAATGCTAATTTTTGATTTATTAAAATTTATGGTATGTTTGTTTATTTCCTTCACATATATTGAAAGCAATAGATTTTATATTTAGAAGTAATTTTGATAATAATGCATATTTAATATATGTTGAGAGCATAATATGGTATATAATTAAATTAATAAATTTACATTTATAATTGTAAGAAAACAATTAACAAACTAAACATAATTAATCAGTTTCTTAATATATATATATATATATATATATATATAATACATATTTTATATATATATATATATATATATATATATATATCAGACAAATAAAATGTCCAATTAATTTAAAAACTAATGTAATAACAGTAAAAATAATAATATATTTATTATTTTTAACTATTGTTTAGAGCTATTAGTGTGCTCATTATATTAGATTTATAATACAAGTTTATTAAGTGAAGTCACATGATATATGACTCGATATATTTTTTTACTGTTATAGTTTTGCTTTAAAGGCTTTGGTGATGTGCTAAGGTTATTAATATATGATATAACTGAAAATTATCCAGACCCATGTAGCTATTTAAGTTAGGTAGCTGGATCTGAAGACATATAGGTGTCAGAAAATTTCAGATTTTCTACTTAATACTTAAGTATTAGATAAATGCTGCGCTTCAGCTGATATTTTAGATCTAGTGTCTTAATATCTTGGTGTCTCACTGATGAGAGGCATTAGCTCAAAACTGGTTTGGGAATAGGGATAATTCTAGATGGAGATTTTTAAATGCTTTCTTTTGCAGCACTTATAAGAAAAGCTTGTTTAGAGCTATTAGCATGCTCTTTATATTGGATTTGTAATACAAGCTCATTAAGTTAAGTCACATTATATATAACTTGATTTTTTTTACTAACTAATTATTATATACAGTTATTCCATCTGCAGAAATACCTTTGGTTATTTCCTTAACCCTCCTCAACTGCCTTAAATTCAAAAAACAAAATGGAAGCAAATATCATCAATTCAAATCACGTCAATCCCAATTTTAATGTTAGCAGTTTGTCTATTAATTATATTCATTTTATTTCTATTTATTAAAATTTAAATGAATATTTAAATGTATATACATATTTGGAAGTTTTATGCAAATATAATAGATTTTTTTCTTGGTTTCATTAGTGGATCACTTGCAACACATATTAGATATATTTTAAATGATATAAGTGATATAATAGATAAAACATAACTAATTTCTGATCAAATAGCTTAACAAGGAATATTTCATATGCTCATTAGTTCATATATATATATATTTGTTTGTTTATTATATTAATAAATTTATTTTCTTTAATGAAATTTGGATTTTGTGATTATTCATAGCCAACATATTACACTGTAGTTTAGTATAAACTTCAAATCTTTACATATTTTATTTTATAAATTAAAGTAACAGTTAGCCAAAATATTACATTTTAATTATTTTAATAATTTATTATATTAATAAACAAGGCAAAACTCTCTCAATACAGTAGTGCCACCTAAACAGAGTAATCAATGGATGCCAGAAGGCCTATGCATAAAATCCCTATCTAATGCCTACTCATCCAATATCCCCAGACTAGTTTCTGGCTTGTGGCCATCATCAGTGAGGAGCTTTGGATCTGAGAGCACTGCACCTAGATCTTAGGATCTAATGCAACCCTCCAGCAATCACCTTTTATCTGTACTTAACTACAAAACTATGAGAATGAAAACATAAAAAATATTTTCAATCTAAGCTCAATAGCTTATATAGTCATATGGGTCTGAACTCAATTCAGCACCCATACATTTTGGTGTCTTTGGCTCTTTAACAACCATAGCCACCACTATCCTATTAGGCAGGATTGGTGTTAAACCACTAAGCATCACATGATCACCATCTCATACTAGCACATAATTGTTTATAAACAAGGCAAAACTCTCTCCATACAGTAGTTCCACCCTGTGCTAAACAGAGTAATCAATGGATGCCAGAAGGCTTGTGCATAAAACCCCTATATAATGCCTACTCATCCAATATCCCCAGACTAGTTTCTGGCTTGTGGCCATCATCAGTGATGAGCTTTGATCTGAGAGCACTGCACCTAGATCTTAGGATCTAATGCAATCCTCCAGCAACCACCTTTTATCTGTACTTAACTACAAAACTATGATAATGAGTAGGCATTATATAGGGATTTTATGCACAAGCCTTCTGGCATCCATTGATTACTCTGTTTAGCACAGGGTGGCACTACTGTATGGAGAGAGTTTTGCCTTGTTTATAAACAATTATGTGCTAGTATGAGATGGTGATCATGTGATGCTTAGTGGTTTAACACCAATCCTGCCTAATAGGATAGTGGTGGCTATAATTGTTAAAGATCCAAAGACACCAAAATGTATGGGTGATGAATTGAGTTCAAACCCATATGACTATATAAGCTATTGAGCTTAGGTTGAAAATATTTTTTATGTTTTAAATTTCATTCTCATAGTTTTGTAGTTAAGTACAGATAAAAGGTGGTTGCTGGAGGGTTGCATTAGATCCTAAGATCTAGGTGCAGTGCTCTCAGATCCAAAGCTCCTCACTGATGATGGCCACAAGCCAGAAACTAGTCTGGGGATATTGGATGAGTAGGCATTAGATAGGGATTTTATGTACAAGCCTTCTGGCATCCATTGATTACTCTGTTTAGCACAGGGTGGCACTACTGTATGGAGAGAGTTTTGCCTTGTTTATGAACAATTATGTGCTAGTATGAGATGGTGATCATGTGAATTTATTATATTGTCTTTCCTTAGTTTCATTTTGTTATTGCAATAAATAAATAATTAGTCAAAGTTAAGCTAATGTTTTATTAATCATTATTTGATTAAACTAATTTATTTATTGGATTTCAAACTAGTAACAAATTTGGTGCTCAACATTATTGATACTTTGATAAACTATATTTGTTTGATTCTTCATTTGTAGATACATTGTGCTAATACAATTTGGTGTCTGAATATAGGGCCGACTAATACTGTAGGTTTAACTAAGTGATAAGTTATTTAAAGATTCACTTTTGAATATTTATTCCATTACAGTTTTGGTAATCCACGTGTGACTTGAGTAGAAATTAGTTAGTTGAGTTTACCTGATATTTAATATTGTTACAATTAGCATTCAAACTGGGAGCTAAGAAAATCATTTTTTTATTTATATATTTTAATTCTGTTACTATTTATTGATTTGTTTATTTTATATATCCTAATTCTGTTACAAAATATACATATATCCATATTAAAACTCAGATTTCAAGCTCCCTTCATCTATCTAATCCATCTTACACAATTGATACACATGACTACATACATGCGAAAAAAATAAATTATCTCCAATATACATATTTTATGCTGAACCAACACTCATCAGTTGGTCCAGGATCACCACCTTCACATATATATACAATCAGTGCCCAGTTTATATTAAAATAGCAAATTCAAATTTTAATGGATAAGCTTTAATTCTCTGCATTCTCCAAGTTCCTCAGCCATCCATTTCGTTGAAAATCAGAGGCTGGAACGTTCAAAGCTCTTGTTGATGCCGTTAATATTGTCATACCCATGTTGACCTTAAGTCTGTCTGACTTTTCTCACATAGGACCTTAATATATTTTATTTAATAATACATCACTCATGTATAATTACATGGATATATTAAGGTCCTATGTGTGGGGGCCAGACTGACATAAGGTTACCATGGTTATGACAATGATATTGGCATCAACAAGGGCTTTGAATATTCCAGCCTGAGATTTTCAATGAAATAGATGGCTGAAGAGTTGAAGAGTGTGGAGACTGAAGAGTTGAATAGTGTGGAGGATTGAAGCTTGTCTATTAAAGTTTGAAGATTTGCTATCTTAATATAAACTGAGCACTGATTGTATATTTGTGTTGGAGATGGTGATCTGGATTAATTGATGAGTGCTGTTTCAGCACTAAATATGTATATTGGAAATCATTTATCTTTTTCACATGTGTGTATCAGTAATATAAAATGGATTGGATTGATGTAGGAAGCTTAAAAGTCTGAGTTCAAGTTCCTTATAATTACATTAAGTCTAGTATAGGCAAAATACATATATTTAAATATTATATATACACACACAATATAATTATATATAGAAATATTTAATGCACAAAATTATCCATTTATAATTACTTAATTAGAAAGCACTTTACTTAGAACAGCAGCTAATAAAAACAAACTGCTCAAGACCAAGAGTTAAAGTAAAACTGTCATATTAACTGTTTTGGCCTGGTGCAGTTGATTTTCATTAGCTACTCATCTAGGTAAAGTGCTTTCTAATTAAGTAACTATAAATAAATAACATTAAATATTTACATCTGAAACATTCATTAAAATATTGTATTATACACCCCCCACACACA